>NLAL01000066.1:0-82850 GCA_002374735.1 Metschnikowia sp. 13-106.1
ATATTCAGTCACAGTCATAGTAATAATTCATAGTATTAGTAATAGCAATAGTAATAATTCATACTAATAGCATTTGTTAGATTCTTGTTGAACGTATTTACTAAGCCATCTATTTATCCGTTGATGGTTCCTCACCAAGAGGAACCAGTGCGATTTATATAGCTTTTGAAGAGAAGTGTGGCAGTGAAAACTCTTCACCAAGAACAATGGTGATGGTTGTTCTTGGAATCTTCAAAAAAGGGCCATCATTGTTGATGGTCGAACGCCGTGAGACAGCGTACGTAGTAGCCCTAAATAGGATCGGCCAGAGGGACTTTCCAATCCCTCCAAGGTAGGTTACTACCCATGGCGATCTGACATATACTACTATGTACTATATACTATACTATGTACTATACTCTGCTATACTATATACTATACTCTACTATACTATATACTATATTATATACTATACTATATACTATACTATACTATATACTATACTATACTATATACTATACTATGTACTATACTATACTGTACTATGTACTCCACTATGTACTATATACTATACTCTACTATACTATGTACTATACTATACTGTACTATGTACTCCACTATGTACTATATACTATACTCTACTATACTATGTACTATACTCTACTACACTATGTACCACACTATGTACCACACTATGTACCACACTATGTACCACACTATGTACTACACTATGTACTGTACTATACTATATACTTTACTGTGTACTGTACTATACTATGTACCACACTATGTACTATATACTATACTCTACTATACTATATACTACTATTTACTATACTATGTACTACACTATGTATTATACTATGTACTACACTATGTACTACACTATTTACTGTACTATACTATGTACTGTACTATACTATGTACTACACTATGTACTTTACTCTGTACTATACTATATACTATACTATGTACTATATAAAATATTATATACTATATTATATTATGTACTACACTACGTACCACACTATGTACTACACTATGTACTACACTGGCTGTAGTGCCGAATAAACTTTAATACTCTATATACTATACCATAGCACTATTCGATGCCGAAGAAACAAAACGTATCAATAGGAAAACCACCATATTGGGAATCATAACCACACGTATAAGGGGCCTTTGACTATTCAATATCGCGATTTTACATGTACATATATTAGTAAATCAAACGGTTATGAGCACTGGTTATACTATGCTACTGCAGTGCTCTTGTATACTGATACACTCCTATTGTAGAGTCCTATTTTATATTTCTGTTCTATTACTTTTTCCTATTACTTTTTCCTATTCTATACTTTTTTCCTGTTATATTACTTTTTCCTATTCTATACTTTTCCTATTAGTAAGACAAAGGAGGGTCTTTATGACCGGCCGTTTTGGGACTACGATTACAGTTAAGGTGGCAGCCAGCCACTAAGACCAGTAACTACAGCCCGTAGGCTTGGCGACGCCGTTATCTAATACTATAGTTCAGACTCCTGCTTTTGAGGAATCATTGGCGAATGTACATAATACAGAGAGCACGTGACGTGCCAACAAGAATGTATAAAATGAGAGTGTAGAAATGAGAATAAAAATGAGAATAAAAATGAGAATAAAAATGAGAATAAAAATGAGAATAAAAATGAGAATAAAAATGAGAATAAAAATGAGAATAAAAAATCAAGTGCATGGTTGCAACTACCTGTGGATGTTGAACCTTTGGCCTGTGGCGCGTTAGTACGTACCTTCTGGTACAGAGGAAATGAAACATGATTGGACTCCAACAACTCTATCACATGAGGAACTTTGGTATTCATCTTTGTCATCTGTCTTGTAACTCTTCTGCGGTGTAAACTAGCGAGTCCGTGACTTTTGTTTCACAATTGATACCGCTCAGATCAGAGCGGGATCCTCTATATATAGTTAGTCCCGGGGACTCCAATCTCTCACCTACATTGTCTTGGAGAAGACAATGTCCAGAGACGACAGCTAGATGAGAGCACACAAGAACTCGAGGAGCACACAAGAACTCGAGGAGCACGCAAGAACGATGAGAGCACACAAGAACTCGAGGAGCACGCAAGAACGATGAGAGCACACAAGAACTCGAGGAGCACGCAAGAACGATGAGAGCACACAAGAACTCGAGGAGCACGCAAGAACGATGAGAGCACACAAGAACTCGAGGAGCACGCAAGAACGATGAGAGCACACAAGAACTCGAGGAGCACGCAAGAACGATGAGAGCACACAAGAACTCGAGGAGCACGCAAGAACGATGAGAGCACACAAGAACTCGAGGAGCACGCAAGAACGATGAGAGCACACAAGAACTCGAGGAGCACGCAAGAACGATGAGAGCACACAAGAACTCGAGGAGCACGCAAGAACGATGAGAGCACACAAGAACTCGAGGAGCACGCAAGAACGATGAGAGCACACAAGAACTCGAGGAGCACGCAAGAACGATGAGAGCACACAAGAACTCGAGGAGCACGCAAGAACGATGAGAGCACACAAGAACTCGAGGAGCACGCAAGAACGATGAGAGCACACAAGAACTCGAGGAGCACGCAAGAACGATGAGAGCACACAAGAACTCGAGGAGCACGCAAGAACGATGAGAGCACACAAGAACTCGAGGAGCACACAAGAACTCATAGAGACTTGGCATAGCTTGGTCTCTTTCACAATGCCCATCATTGTTTCATCTGGATGCCTTCAAATGAACATTCTCAGTACCCGCTCATGTGCTGACCTCCCAAATTCACCAGAGACATGTCGCTCCAATACAGCCGTACCTCTAAGTCGTACTAGTCTATATAAGGTGCAAGGGTTCCTTTAGGAGATCGGCAAATGAACATAATAAACTTTCAACACATCTTTAGTATATGTTACTATACAGGAATATGTAAGTTGTGCCTTGCAAAACCAAAGTCTGAAGAGGGGGTGTGGACAAGTTTGATAGTTACCCACTCGTCTTGTTGAGAACCAGGAGCCGCGACTCAATGTTTCCCAGAAACCGCGATCACGCACGTGACTGTGGTCATGTGAAGGCTCTCCCCAATACAACTACGTCAATATCTAAGAGTACCCAAATGTCTACTGAAGACACATACCAGGATGTCTCCCAACAACAGACCCACCAATATTAATTAGTGTGGAGGTACTGATGTTCTCGTAGAACTTGGACTGTTTCTCCTCACGTCCCTGACCTGCACATAGTGCAGCACTGGTTTGTTTACAACGTATTACGAAGTACCTCGGATCCGTACATGCTAGGTACTCTTTGTCACATTTTGATGGACTCATAAAAGAGTGTTGAGCCTAGTTTGTTGAAAAAGTGAAAACATTGCGGTGGACATTTGATTGCTTAGATGCAGGACACCCGGATTCCGTTCAATTCCGCTTCTAGTCTCAGCCCAGCCCAAGTTCAAGTTTCAGCACTGTTGCATCCCTGTTTCATCCATGTTTCATCCCTGTTCCATCCATGTTTCATCCCTGTTTCATCCCTGTTTCATCCATGTTTCATCCATGTTTCAGATCCGTCACGGCATCATCTTCCACATACAATATACAATCCCGGTATCTGGTTGTATACTTCCTCGACATTGTTATCTGGAGTGCGCTAAGCGGCATCGGGTTACCTAATACGGTACATTTCGCAGCCATGATGCTGCACCCAGCTCTCCCCGCGATAAGGCCTTATCTCCACCTATAAAGTACCCGTCCTCCCCAATCCGTCCCCTCTCCTTTTCTCCTCCTTCCCTCACTTTTGATTTAGTTCATTCCTCACCTTTTTTTCGACTCCTTCACTACCCCTATCCCTGGCTCTCTTTTTCTTTTACCCCCTCTCTTCTCCCTTCATGATTGACTATAGTACGGTGCCAGGAAGCACACACTTAGTGGACATTGACTCGGACCATTCAGAAATCGTGCTTATTCCTACCCCTTCAGATGACCCCAACGACCCGTTGAACTGGACTTACGGCCGCAAAATGGTGCACATGTTCTGTGTGGTGTTGTACGTGTTTGCCACCGGAATCCCGGGCTCGTGTATCTACCTGATCATCCCGGATATCGCTGGGGCGCCGGGTGTTCATATGTCGGTGGCGGATATCAATGCTGGAACAGGATACACGTTTCTTTTTTTGGGGTTGGGGTGCTTGATCTCGCAGCCGTTGGCCATGCAGTTTGGGAAGAGACCGGTATACCTTTTTTCCACGCTAAGCTGTGCCATGCTCTATGTGTGGCAACCATATATCACCACCAATGGCGAATGGATAGCGGCCAAGATCTTGGCGGGGTGTGCGGTGGCGCCTATTGAGGCTTTGCCCGAAGCCACCATCTCCGATCTTTTTTTTGAGCACGAAAGGGCCACTTATATGGGGATCTACGCATGCTCACTCTTTGGGTCCAACTATGCGGCGCCCATGATCGCTGGCTTCATCAATGAGAACTCACGTGACCTCGCTGTAGGCGGGTGGCGGTGGGTGATTTTTTGGTCATGTATTTTCTGCTCCATCAGTTTTGTGGTGTTGTTTTTGTTGATGGAGGAGACCAATTATGAGAGGAAGTTGCGGGTTCATAACGATGCGCAAGGCAATCCAATTGGTGTGATCACCAGTAACGGCCAGGTGCAGGATTTGACCAAAGAAGGTTTAAATGGTGATAGTGAAGGCGATAGCAATGGCGAAAATGGCGACTTGGGCCAAAAGCTCAATGCCATTGTGAGTGTGCGGGCAGAGGTGTACCCGGAAATGGCACTCAACAACTATGCCACGTTGATTTCCGAGGACAAAGTGCCGGAATATGCGCCCGTGAAGAGCTTTATGCAACGGCTTTCGGTGACTTCCGGCGTCAAGACCAGATTTCTCTTATGGGAGTACTTCAAGGCCCCGTTCTATATGTTACGGTTCCCCGTGGTGCTATGGGCCGGATTCCTCTATGGAGCTTCGCTTTTCTGGTATACGGTGTTGAACGCCACCGAGGCCTTGGTTTTGGGCGCAGAACCCTATAATTTCTCCAGTGCCATGTGTGGCTTGGCGTACTTGTCTCCATGTATTTTCGCCGTGCTCATATACTTCTATGCGGGCTGGGTCTCGGACTGGTTAAAGGTGCGGCTTGCCAAGCGGAGAAAGGGGAACTCGCAGGCCGAGGATCGCTTGTGGGCCCTTTCGGTTTATGCGGTGCTCGGGCCCTGCTCGCTTATTCTTTGGGGCGTGGGGGCATCGTATGGAATCCACTGGTTTGGGGTTGTTTTCGGTTTGGGCCTCATGGCGGGTTTATGTCTCATTGGCTGTGTCAATGCTGTGACCTATGTGATCGACTGCTACCATGAAGTGTCGTGTGAGGCATTAGCCACGGTGATTGTGATCCGGAACACCATGAGCTTTGCCATGAGTTATGGCATTACTCCGTGGATCGAAAACCAGGGCTTGAAGAAGTGTTTTATTGCTGCTGCTTTTATTTGTTTGTTCTGTATAAGCACGTTTTTGCTTATGATCAAGACGGGCTACTACTGGAGGAACAGAACCAAGGAGGCTTACTGGAGATATATCGAGCACAGGCGAGCCTTGGGGATGGTTGCATGATGGAATTACTATTGAAAGACTATAAACTGGCTATTCCATTAGTACAGTATAACCGCTGGTCAAGACTAGACTATGACTGGTCAAAACTAGACTACGACTGGTCAAAACTAGACTATGACTGGTCAAGACTAGACTATGACTGGTCAAGACTAGACTATGACTGGTCAAGACTAGACTATGACTGGTCAAAACTAGACTATGACTGGTCAAGACTAGACTATGACTGGTCAAGACTAGACTATGACTGGTCAAAACTAGACTATGACTGGTCAAAACTAGACTATAAAGTTTAGGCTTTATAAAAGTTACCTCACAGAAATCATGGATTCATTCTCTATAGTGTATTCTCTGTGGTGTAGCTTATAGCCTATACACTTTTTGTAGCGTACACTTATATGTGGAGTAGTCTTTCTTGGGTGTTGTTATCTGCAGTGGAGTGGTGATAAAGTAGATCTTAGGGAGCACGGGCTTGTTCAATAATGGAGGTGAGTAGAGGAAGAAATTGAGTGTAACTGAAAAAAGCAGGGTATAGAGTATAGTGTAGAGTATAGACTGTTAAGAGATGCAATATACACTCCCATAATCTGGAACGGTTATCTAGTTAGTTTCCAAACAAGGCACTTCAGTATGGAACTTCAGTCATCATCTTAAATGCTTATATTCTTATCTGGATCTAAAATTATACCAGCCTTGTATCTTAACACCGCTATTTCGATGATTTCTTATAAGAATATTCTCATCGCTTCTTATAGGCTTCAGCTTTCTCCCTCTTCAGTCTCTTACCAGTATTGTGAGACTTACTGGTATTGTCAGTCTCTTACTGGCATTTCAATCTCTTACTGGCATTTCAGTCTCTTACCAACATTGTCAATCTCTTACCAACATTGTCAGTCTCTTACTGGCATTTCAATCTCTTATATTGTCTTGGAGAAGGTAATTCCCAGAGATTAAATTAGAGCTAGACGTAAGCTTAGACGAGCACCCTAAGAGACTGCACCCAGGCTTAGCTTCTCTTCAACAATACTCTTTATTGATTCTTCACTGCATACAGTCACATGACCGTCACGTGCGTATACAGTGATTATCAAAAGCATTCAAAGCAGCGCGCAAAACGATTGAAACCAAACTAGAAAAATTAACCAATAATTCAAAGTTTCGTAGTTATTGTTGAGAGTTGTAATATACACTCCCGTAATCTGGAACAGTTATCACGTTACTTTCAATAAGTCACGTAAGTGTGGGACTCCAGTGATCATCCTAAACGACTTATATTCTTATCTGTCCCCAAAATTATACTAAGAGATCCTTGTATCTTAACACAATTGTTTCGATAATCTCTTATAAGGATATTCTCGTCCATTCTTATACGCTCCAGCTTTTCTCCCTCTTCAGTCTCTTACTGACATTGTCTTCTCCAAGACAATGCCTAGACACTAGACGAGAGCTAGACGAGAGCTTAGACGAGCACTCAGAGAGGATCCGCCTATCTTCAACAATACTCTTTATTGTTTCATCTGTATACAGTCACATGAACATGCAGTACACCTGCGTGTACTGATTCCTCAAGTTCAACAGTTATGACTTAAAAATAAGGATCCAGCATTCGAAATCAACTGTTTATGAGAAGTCTCTGTTAAATATAAAAAACAGGAACTTTTTGAAATATTGGTTTGTTTATTTTCTTTGGTTTGAAACTTTTTGGCGTGCTGGTTTGAATAGTTTTGAAAAGTGTTTTGAGAGAAGGATTTGAATTTTGATATATTGGTGTGGATCGGGTGTGGATTGAGTGTGGATCGGGTGAGAATTTGGTGTAAATTGAGTGAGAATTGAGTGTAAATTGAATGAGAATTTGGTGTGAATTGAGTGAGAATTTGGTGTAAATTTGGTGTAAATTTGGTGTAAATTTGGTGTAAATTTGGTGTAAATTTGGTGAGAATTTGGTGTAAATTTGGTGTAAATTTGGTGTGAATTTGGTGTAAATTTGGTGTAAATTTGGTGTGAATTGAGTGTGAATTTGGTGAGAATTGAGTGTGAATTGAGTGAAATTGGTGAGAATTGAGTGTAAATTTGGTGAGAATTTGGTGAGAAAGTGTGTGAATTTGGTGTAAATTGAGTGAGAAAGTGTGTGAAATTTGGTGTAAATTGAGTGTGAATTGAGTGAGAATTGAGTGAGAATTTGGTGTAAATTTGGTGTGAATTTGAGTGTGAATTGGGTGTGAAAGAATGAGAAGTGAATGAGAAAAGGGTGTGAAAGTGTAAAGTGAAAGTGCGGGTTTATAAAAAGAGAACAAAGTGAGTGAGAGTGTGAGAATTAAAGTGAGAATTAAAGTGAGAATGTGTTAGACACTAGGCTTTAGCCTGGATCTGCAATGACTCTAAGCTTCTAACGAGCTTCTTAGTATAACGGAACTTTCCAGCAACGATGACCTAACGAAGACTGTGTATTCTGAACGGCTACTATTAGTAGGAACTCACCCGAACAGTATTATGGATATTCTCAATTACTTGATGATATCTTTATTAGACGGTAACTCTCTAAGATTAAGTAATGGAGTTCTTACTTTTCAAAGCTGAGCTCTTGCTCCCATTATATATCTGGAGGGATGATAAGTCTAGACTCTTTCCTCATGACTATCATTACCTTATTCCGTCATAGGAAACTCGTAGTCATAGGAAACTCGTAGTCATAGGAAACTCGTAGTCATAGGAAACTCGTAGTCATAGGAAACTCTTGCATTCGCACATCGTGTTTCATCCTGTGTAGATCTTCATGTTCTAGCTCCATTAGACTCCTGTATTCAATCGAGTCAATTCCATGTCTAACAGAATGAGAATTAAAAAGTGAGTGAGAATTAAAAAGTGAGTGAGAATTAAAGTGAGAATGTGTGAATTAAAAGTGAGTGAGAATTAAAAAGTGAGAATGTATGAAAATGTATGTGAGTGTGTGAGAATGTGTGAGAATGCGAGTGTGTGAGTGTGTGAGAAAATGAATACAGTGTTTATCAAAAGTATTCAAACCAGCGGACAAAACGATTCAACCAAACTAGAATAAAACAACCAATAATTCAAAGTTTTGTTTTCCTCCCACCTCAGTTCCGTCCATTTTGACTCTTTGTTGTACTGCAAGACTCCCAAATGCAGTGAGGCAATCGTCCAGATTGAAGGTTTCCGAATATGAATTCTAATCCAAAACCGCCTTTTCCAGAGCCCTGGAGTTATCCTGGATGTATTGAATCTGGAAAATACAACGGCCACGCTTCATCGGAGGACTCCGATCCGTAGCGTCGTCATATCTTAAAATGGACTGGACTAGGCCAACAGGGAATGGACTAGGCCAAAAGGACATGGACCAGGCCAAAAGGGAATGGACTAGGCCAAAAGGGCATGGACTAGGCCAAAAGGGCATAGACTGGCCAAAAGGGCATAGACTGGCCAAAAGGGCATAGACTGGCCAAAAGGGCATAGACTGGCCAAAAGGGCATAGACTGGCCGCAACATATACCAAACACTATCAGAGGATTATTTGGAAGTGAATAAGGTTGAGGGCTAGTATTAAACGAAGTCGAGCTACAGTGTTTTTCAAAAGTATTCAAACCAAAGCGCCCAATGTTTTAAACATCAGGAGACTTCAACAAACCAAGATTTCAAAAAGTTACTGTTTTAATATTAATAGACTTTTCACAAACAGTTTCTTTTGAATCTTTGAACCTTGGAAATGGATTTTTGAGCCTTGGAAATGGATTTTTGAGCCTTGGAAATGGATTTTTGAACCTTGGAAATGGATCTTTGAACCTTGGAAATGGATTTTTGAGCCTTGGAAATGGATTTTTGAACCTTGGCAATTTTCAAGTCATCATATTACCATTTGCTTTGAAAGACTGTACCAAAAGGTACGAAACATTCAGTTGCACTGGTTTGAATACTCTTGGAAAACACTGTACATATTCCTCAAGTTCAACAGAAACAGCAGCCACGACTCAATGTTTCCCTGAAACAGCGAACACGCACGTGACTGTGGTCATATGAAGGCTCTCCCCAATATAAAACGACAAGCTCCCGCTATTTGGTACCACCAAAATATATATCGCTTGAGGAAGGATTTACCGATGTCTCCCGACACCAGACCCACGGATATTAATAGGGTAGAGGTACTGATGTTTACATGGGACCTGGACTGTTTCTCTTGCACTACCTTACTACTCTCTATACTCTACTCTACTCTATACTCTACTGTACTCTACTAGTGATGATACTCCATCCTACACTACAGTACACTATACAAGTCGTCGAAAAAGCATACTATGTTTTATCTAAAGTGGTGGATAACTAGGCTAAGCCAAAATAACCCAAACCCCAAGATCACCCCGATCCTTTTGACTATGAGTCTATGGACAACCCCCAAAAATATCTTTTTGGTAGTTATCGCATTGGTCCGGCCAGTAGTCATATGCTTGTCTCAAAAATTCACCCATGCATGTCTAAGTATAGCAATATACAGTGAACCTGTGAATGGCTCATTGAATCAGTAATGGTGGATCATGCAAGACGGGTGCTTCTGTACCTTGGAGTGTGTAAAATTGTAGTTTTTTTTTTCACTTCATATTGGTACCCGAAAATTCACTTGATATCATTGGTCAATGGTGACTGCATAGTACCGACTGTGTCTGGATAGTACTGACTGTGAGTGTCTGAGTCTGATTCACATACTTTTCTGGTGCGCGACGTTTGGCTGCAAAAGTCAGTGAGCAGCACAAGAGCATAAAATATACGCTCAAAAATCCAGATTTCGAAATATCCGATGGCCAGAGTCAAATCAAGATTGCAAAAGCATTCAGTTTTTAATCCTTCTCGAGTGCAAAAAACAACAAAAAACAAAAAACAAGAAAGAAACAAAAAACAAGAAAGAAACAACAAACAAACAAAAAAAGACACAAAAAACAAGAAAGAAACAACAAACAAACAAGAAAGAAACAACAAACAAACAAGAAAGAAAGAAACAAAAATCACAACCACTGTACAGTGTTTTTCAGAAGTATTGAAACCAGCGCGGCAAAACGATTCAAACCAAAATTAAACACACCAATAATTCAAAAAGTTTCGTACTCCTCCGCACAGTCTTTCAAACCAGATTGCGTAAAGTTTCACACCAACTTTGATTAGAATTCAATATTTTGAAATTTAAACCTGGACGATTGCTTCATATGCACTACCTTTGGGACTCTTGCTGTATCAATCAAGGCTCAAAACGGACGGAACTAAACTGGTCTCCTTGATACCCTGTATGCAACACCTTGTGAGGGGTGTACGAAACTTTTTGAATTATTGGGTTGTTTAATTTTGCTCGTGTGGTTTGAATCGTTTTGAAAACACTGTAATCGAAGGGCCATGACCTTTCTGCCACACCAAAACGAGCCAAAGAGCCAAAGAGCCAAAGAGCAAAAAAGCAAAAAAGCAAAAAAGCAAAAAGAGCCAACGAGCAAAAAAGCAAAAACGAGCCAAAGAGCCAAAGAGCCAAAACTAGCCAAAAAGGAAAAAAAGCAAAAATGAGCCAAATCGGGGGGACTTCATGGCCTTTTTTAGTTCCCATTAGTCACCAGCTCAATAAAACAGAACAGCTCAATTGATCCTTAGCTCCGTTTTGGCGGCATCTTCGTGGGCAGCAAATATTTTTTTTCTAATCAAAGGAAACCTCAGGGAATATCTTTCATGAAACCAACTAATGATGGAACTTCATTGATACCACCACTAATTTTCTTAAAATGTAAATTCTCTCGCTTACCTAAATGTTTTGGCCTTTGCTAAAATTGCTGATGATCACGTGCCATTCTGGCTACCCTCTCAGGAAGCCATCTGTAGATTCACTTTTGAGTCCTTAACGTTAAGTTTTGAAACCAGACTGTGTAGGTTGTAGCTCAGAAGCTGTACACTGTAGTAGAGCGTAGTGTAGTTTCAGACTAGATCAAGTTTCTCCTGGTATAATGGACGGTACTGTATATAAGCCAACCGACGTCCTTACATACCGTAAAGCCTAACTGTTGAACATGCAAGATGTCCTGAACTGTTGTACAAACTTCATAGGTTCCGAGGAACGCACGAGTGCAGACTAGTATTGCAACTAGGCGTCAGGAGTAGTCAGGTTTGACTTCAGACAAGGTATTTTAGGGGTGAGGTGCAGGAACAAGGACTCCAAAAAATCACAAATGACCACACGAAGGATTCTCTAGTACAGATTAGTAGCACAACTAAGAACCAGAAGAATGAACAAAGACATAACCGTTCCTGATCATGGACCTAAGAAGGGTAAAGATCAACCAACCGGGGGTTGCGAAAGCAGCGGAACACCCGTGCACCAGACAACCTCAGCAGAAAAAGGCCCAACGCAAACGACCTTTTTTTCAAGGGATTTTGATGAAACTTTGTTGGTTGGAATCCTGGAATTCCGGACTCTCCGTTCCATGCGTTTCAACAGTTTCATCAGCTCCACTGTTCATTAGGATAACAAGATAGAGCATGTTCTGCACATTGAAGTGCGAGGCTCGGCTCGGCTCGGCGCAGACCACACGCACGTGACCCCACACGTGACTGCATGTGCGGGTATGACAAATCATGCTTACCAACTCACGCATTTTACTAATAGCGTGCTATAAAACCCCCAGCAGTTCCCACGCTTGATTCTCTCCATATTATGACGCCCTTACAACCGATTCCGGCTGCGCAAAGCCGTGGCGACTTCGAAAATATGCCGCTCGTATCGCCGGCGCCAACGCCGTCCATTCCCATCCCCCAAAGTCCCCAAATCCCAGAAGTGATCCCCCAAAACGAACGGGATAAGTTGCCAATCCACGGCGAACTCCCCCAGGTGCGGTGTATAGCACGGGCGAGGATCCCCACGGTTCAAGGCCCCGAGACATTTTTGCATTTGTACGAAAACGACCTAGATAACAAGGAACATTTGGCCATTGTGTTTGGCGAGGATATCCGGTCGAAGTCGCTTTTTAAACAGCGGCCAAACGATACCCAACAAGCACGCATGACGAGGGGGGCGTATGTGGGCCGGCTTTTCCCAGGGCGCACGGAGGCGGATCGTGATACTCGTTCAGGACAGCAACTCCATTTTACAGCGGATGGCGAATTGGTGGTCGAACGCGACTCCACCTTCACAGACCCCGTGCTTGCGCGCATCCATTCCGAGTGTTATACCGGTGAAACTGCGTGGTCCGCGCGCTGCGACTGCGGAGAGCAGTTCAACGAGGCAGGACGACTCATGGGCGAGTCGGGGCACGGGTGTATTGTGTACTTACGACAAGAAGGCCGGGGCATTGGGCTCGGCGAGAAGTTGAAGGCTTACAACCTCCAGGACTTGGGGGCAGATACAGTGCAGGCCAACCTTCTCTTACGACATCCAGCCGATGGACGGTCGTTCTCATTGGCCACGGCCATTCTTGTGGACTTGAACCTCTTGGATATCCGGCTTTTGACCAATAACCCAGACAAGATAGTGGCTGTGGAGGGCAAGAACAGAGATGTGCGGGTCGTGGAGCGGGTGCCCATGGTTCCTTTGGCGTGGAAGAGTGGAGATGGGATTAAGAGTTCGGAGATTGAGGGGTATCTTTCGACGAAGATTGAGCGAATGGGGCATTTGCTCGAGAAGCCGATTAAGATATGACCAGGCCAGGACGAAGCCCTGGGGGAGACCAAGGATACCAGGGATCAGGGACCAGGGATGAGGCCAGGAAAAAACCTGGGAAAGACCATGAACTAATAAGAACTAACTGAAGAGATTGAATTAATGAACACTAATATGAATCAATACCGAGGAGACTAAAAAATGGTCTGGCAAAATCCGTGGGAGACCTTTTATGACCTGTTATGACCCGATACTTTGTTTAATATGACCTTAGAAGTGTTTGGTCATGAGAACTAGACCAGCCTAATCTGATCGACATTAATACTGAAATCGATAGAGGCCATGAGTTGGTTTGAGATCTGAATTGACCAAGAGACCTATCCGATATGAAGCTTACTGAAGTATTGATACCTGAAGAAATTGATACTTGAGGATCATACCGAAGAAATTCCTGGAGGCACTTGAGATGTCAAAAGAGATATTACATGAACTTGCTGAATACGATCCAGACGGTTGATACTGATACTATCCGGATACCTGAAGGTACTTAAAGAATGGTGCTCTGGAATTGTGGATATTTCTAGGATATAGTGAAGGTATTAACACGGAGATGTTAGTGAACATGATTTCCTATGATGATACCAGAAGAACTCCAACAGCTGAATCAGACGAATTCCAAAGAAAAACAGATGACGAAGGAGATCTGATCTGAAATGGGACATCACTGAAGTTGTTATACTTGAAGAGTTTGATGTGAGATACTATCAGATCGGTTGAAGTATTGTTACTTGTCATCAGATCTTCTGAAATGGATATCATTAGTCTGACTTGAACAGGAATGGTCTTGAAGATGACTAGAAGTTCTGGTGAGCCTGTTTTGGAACCTGATTTGGAACCTGGCTCGGAGATCACACTGACGTGGAGGAAGTGACTGAAATATCAGTTGGACATATCTCGAGATTTCTTGATGGATATTAGAGGTGCCCCTGATGTCACATCAGGCCGAATGAGATGATGATGGAATGACTTTCTTGATCCTAGGAACTGATGTATTGAAGGTACTTGAAGTGATCCTAAGATGTCAAAGCATCGAACAGACTCTGATACCAGTTTCAAACACAGCACATTGAATATCAGTGCAATGCACGGTCCGGTACACGATCTACACTATCTACAGTGCTACATGAACTACAGTGAATGATACACTATCTACAGTGCTACATGAACTACAGTGAATGATCTAGCACATGATCTAGTGAATGATCTAGTGAATGATCTAGTGAATGATCTAGTGAATGATCTAGTGAATGATCTAGTGAATGATCTAGTGAATGATCCACTATCTACAGTGTGCTACATGAACTACAGTAGTACATGATCTAGTACATGACCTAGTGAATGATCTACAGTGTGAGTGTACTACGAAAATTAGTGTGCAGCAGACACAGCCAAGCTGCGCCTTATACACTAAACACATGGTCAAAGCAATATTATCTTGAGATTGTATTACATTGTACTAATAGTACTGTAGAGTGTTGTATGTAAAGGCTTCATTACCATAATCGGGTACAGGAAGCTGGTATAAGTATAAGTAAATAATTATAAGTAAGTAATTATAAGTAAGTAATTATAAGTAAATAATTATAAGTAAGTAATTATAAGTAAGTAATTATAAGCATAAGATCAGTCATCTCGTCTCATGGTGCACCTTTTCTTCCAACTGTATAAGCACCTCCAATTCAGCCTCGGACGAATCATCCACGAATAAACATCGTAACCAGAGTACCTGACGTCACCGGAAGCCAACATTAAGTATGATTTTTGAGTAATGGTGTATTCAAGTATTAAGTCTTAAGATTGAATCTTGAGTATGAATTAAGTACTTTTAGAAAGTATAATTATTAAGCGTTGAGTATACTTCTGAAGTGCCAAGTATAAGTATTAGTATAAGTATTAGTATAATTATTAGTATAAGTATTAGTATAAGTATAGTTATGATCTATTAAGTATTAATTATTAATTAAGAAGAATGGAAAATTAAGTATAAGTATCAAGTATAAGTATTAGTATAATTATTAGTATAATTATTAGTATAAGTATAAGTACCAAGTATAAGTACCAAGTATAAGTACCAAGTATAAGTACCAAGTATAATTATAAAGTACCAAGTGTTGAATCCACCAGGTGGAGGTATTTTAAGCCCTCACTGTCTAATCCAACAATTGCCATACCAAGACGCTGAAGCCTAACATCGCATGATGTTAGCATGGCGTTCATCGCTATTGTTCTCGTGCTAAGTCGAACGCCCTTTTCTCTAAAAGTATTTAAGTACTTCAGATTTCCCTCGGAGGAATCATCGGCAAATGAACTTAGTAAACAGAGTACCTGACGAAACCGGAATCTAACACCAAGTATAAGTATTAAGTAATTATTAGTATTACTATAAGTATAAGTATTACTATAAGTATTACTATAAGTATTACTATAAGTATTACTATAAGTATTACTAGAAGTATTACTAGAAGTATTACTATAAGTATTAAGTACCAAGTGTTAGATTCTTGTAGAACGTATTGTACTATGTTAACTATTTATCCGTTGATGGTTCCTCAGCAAGACGAACCAGTGCGATTTATATAGCCTTTGAAGAGAAACGTGGCAGTGAAAACTCTTCACCACGAACAATGATCACCATTGTTCGTGGCATCTTCGAAAAGGGGCCATCATTGTTGATGGTCGAACGCCGTGGGACGGCGTTCGTGGTAGCCCTAAATAGGATCGGGCAGAGAGACTTTCTAATCCCTCCATAGGTAGGTTACTACCCATGGCGGATCTGACACCAAGTAATTATTAGTATAACTATAAAGTACCAAGTAATTATTAGTATAAGTATTAAGTACCAAGTATAAGTATTACTAGAAGTATTACTAGAAGTATTAAGTACCAAGTAATTATTAGTGTCAGATCCGCCATGGGTAGTAACCTACCTATGGAGGGATTAGAAAGTCCGTGCAGTACTAGAGAGATGTAAGATACATAGACAGATTTGAGATAAGGTTATAGAATGCCGGACGATGTGTTACCACTTTGATATGTATGTGTATCTCTGTGTATCTCAGTGTATCTATATCTCTGTATCTATATCTCTGTATCTATATCTCTGTATCTATATCTCTGTATCTATATCTCTATATCTCTGTATCTATATCTCTCTGTATCTATATCTCTCTGTATCTATATCTCTATATCTCACTGTATCTATATCTATATCTATATCTCTGTGTATCTCTGTATCTATATCTCTATATCACTCTGTATCTATATCACTCTGTATCTATATCTATATCTATATCTCTGTGTATATGTTAGCTCCACTATTACAGGACGCTATAGAGGATTCATGAAGCCTACTCTGCCAATGGTAACAAAGGCCATTCCAAACGCAGTATCACAGCCACCGATGAACGAAGTGCCACTATGGTCCTTTCGAATATTTTGGAACAGTCTTACCCTTGTTCTAGTGGACAGGTTTCCGGTTCTACGTTTCTCAAAGTTATATAAGGCACTCCGGTTCCTCTCTTTGAGGAACCATCAACGAGCAAACTATTAGTAAGGCATACAAGTATTCAAGAACATAATATTATATGTATGTGTATCTCTGTATGTGTATCTGTATGTGTATCTCTGTATGTGTATCTCTGTATGTGTATGTGTATCTGTATCTATATCTATCTATATCTATCTATATCTATCTATATCTATATCTATATCTATAGGGCTACTACGAACGCTGTCTCACGGCATTCGACCATCAACAATGATGGCCCTTTTTTGAAGATTCCAAGAACAACCATCACCATTGTTCTTGGCGAGTTTTCACTGCCACGTTTCTCTTCAAAAGCTATATAAATCGCACTGGTTCCTCTTGGTGAGGAACCATCAACGGATAATTAGATAACTTAGTACAATGCGTTCAACAAGAATCCAACAATAGTATAATTATAAAGTACCAAGTATAATTCTGAAGACGGAAATACTAAGTATTAAGTACCAAGTATAACTATAAAGTACCAAGTATAAGTATTAAGTACCAAGTAATTATTAGTATAACTATAAAGTACCAAGTAATTACTAGTATAATTTGTGAGATTCTGATTACGTCCAGTACTCTGTTTTGTGTTTATTTGCCAATGGATTCCCAGTAGGTGAGGATCCGAGTACTTATAGCTAGTCTGTGGGTACCAGAGAAGTGGAGCAGAGTGGATGAGTCCATGTCACTGGTATGGTGTATGGATGAGTCATTGGAATTCGTAGGCTCGAACAATACCTCTATGGGTAGTGGGTCTAGCCATGGTGGGTCTACCACCACTATGAAGTATGAAATATGAAGTAAGAAATATTGAGTATAATTATAAAGTATTAAGTATGGAATATCAAGTATTAAGTATGGAATATCAAGTATTAAGTATGGAATATCAAGTATTAAGTATGGAATATCAAGTATTAAGTATGACTTATAAAGTATAATTATGAAGAATGACCTATCAAGTATAATTATGAAGAATGGAATACTAAGTTTGAGATATTGAATATTAAGTATTAAGTATTAAGTATTAAGTATTGAGTATTAAGTATTAAGTATTAAGTATTAAGTATTAAGTATTGAGTATTAAGTATTAAGTATTAAGTATTAAGTATTAAGTATTAAGTATTAAGTATTAAGTATTAAGTATTAAGTATTAAGTATTGAATATTGAGTATGGAATATTGAGTATATTTATTAGTATGATTATAAAGATTAAGTATTTCAAATCCACCTTAGATAGTGTTCTACCTATGGAGTAGGAAGTCGCTCTGCCCGACACTAATTGGGGCTACTAAGAACACCATATCTTGGCGTTCAACCATCAACAATGATGGCCCTTTTTCGAAGGGGCAGAACAATGGTGATTGCTCTGGTGAAGAGTTTTCACTGCCACATTTCTCTCCAAAGGCCATACAAAACGCACTGGGTCCTCTTTGTAAGGAACCACTACTGAACAAATCATTCGATTACAATTCTTTAATACATTTATGGCTTACTAATATTTTCTCGTTGATGGTAGATATAGAAAATTGTATAGAAAATTGTATAGAAAAGTGTATAGAGAAAATTGTATAAAATTGTATAAAATTGTATAGAAAATTGTATAAAAATTGTATAAAATTGTATAGAAAATTGTATATAAATATATATATAAAATTGTATATAAATATATACATAAAATTGTATAGAAAATTGTATAGAAAGGATAGGTATAGAAAATTGTATAGAGAAAATTGTATAAAATTGTATATAAATATATATATAGAAAATTGTAGGGAGAAAATTGTATATAGAAAATTGTATAGAAAATTGTATAGAAAGGATAGGTATAGAAAATTGTATAGAGAAAATTGTATAAAATTGTATATAAATATATATATAGAAAATTGTAGGTAGAAAATTGTATATAGAAAATTGTATAGAAAATTGTAGGTAGAAAATTGTATAGAAAATTTTATATAAGTATATACATAAAATTGTATAGAAAATTGTATAGAAGATTTTATATAGAAAATTGTATAGAAAATGTTATATAGAAAATTGTATATAAATATATATATAAAATTGTATAGAGAAAATTGTATAAATTTTTATAGAAAATTGTATAAAATTGTATATAAATATATATAGAAACTTGTAGGTAGAAAATTGTATAGAAAGGATAGGTATAGAAAATTGTATAGAGAAAATTGTATAAAATTGTATATAAATATATATATAAAATTGTATATAAATATATATATAAAATTGTATATAAATATATACATAAAATTGTATAGAAAATTGTATAGAAAGGATAGGTATAGAAAATTGTATAGAGAAAATTGTATAAAATTGTATATAAATATATATATAGAAAATTGTAGGTAGAAAATTGTATATAGAAAATTGTATAGAAAATTGTAGGTAGAAAATTGTATAGAAAATTTTATAAATTTTTATAGAAAATTGTATAAAATTGTATAGAAAATTGTATATAGAAAATTGTATAGAAGATTGTATAGAAATATATACATAAAATTGTATAAAATTGTATAAAATTGTATAAAATTGTATAGAAAATTGTATATAGAAAATTGTATAGAAGATTGTATAGAAATATATACATAAAATTGTATAAAATTGTATAAAATTGTATAAAATTGTATAGAAAAGTTTATATAGAAAATTGTATAGAAAATTTTATATAGAAAATTGTATAAAATTGTATAAAATTGTAAGGTATTTGACCTTAGGGTGTCTAATCCTAACAGTGGTCATTCCATTGTGACAACTCTACCATCAAAGTACCACGAGCAATGTGGGTTTTCCCTTCACACCTATCAACAACCGGTGACTAGGCGATGCCATTGTCAAGTACTTAGATAGCCCGAATCTTTCCTCTGGGGAATTATCTGCGAAGGTACATAGTGAACAGAATACCTGAAGAAACGAGAATCTAACACTATATTCTCTAACCTTTATACTGCTACTGTAGTACCTGAAACACTCTCTATCCACTCCATAAAAAACTATAGTTGAAGTATTATGATATATACTTAAAATTGTATTTTAAAATTCCTAGTAATTGATAAACTTAATATTTGTATTAAATATATAGAAGTAATGAATATTCAAATGGTTAAAATTAAATTCTCAATGCACTTCTAGTAATCAACATTGGTGACTTTTATTTACCTTTAAAACTAATGTTTTGTCCTTAGACATGCTTTTGGTTTTTGAATCATGTAATTTGTTCTTAAAACACGTAGTTTGTTCTTAAAATATGCTTTTTTGTCATTATATCATACCTTTTTGTCCATTAAACGTGTAATTTTGTCCACAAAACATGCAATTTTGTCCAATCTGCATGCTTTTTTGTCCACAAAACATGCAATTGTGTCCTTAAAACATGTATTTTGTCCATTAAATATGCTTTTTTGTCCACTGAAAATGTTTTTTGTCCACAACACAAGTGTTTTTACCTTTAAAACTAATGTTTTGTTCTTAAATCATGTAATTTGTTCTTAAAACATGTAATTTGTTCATTAGCCATGCTTTTTGGTTCTTGAATCATGTAATTTGTTCTTAAAACATGTAGTTTGTGCATTAAATATGCTTTTTGGTTCTTGAATCATGTATTTTGTCCACAAAACATGCTTTTTTGTCAATAAACCATACCTTTTTGTCCATTAAACATGTAATTTTATCCAAGAAACATATATTTTGTCCACGACAAATGTGTTTTTACCCTTAAAAATACCTTTTTGTCCATTAAACATGTAATTTTGTCCATTAAATATGCTTTTTTGTCGTCTAAACATGTTGTTTTGTCCACGACACATGTGATTTTACCTTTAAAACTTATGTTTTGACCTAGAAACATGTAATTTGTTCTTAAAACATGTATTTTGTTCATTAGCCATGTTTCTTGGTTCTTGAATCATACATTTTTGTCCATTAGACATGCTTTTTGGTTCTTAAAACATGTATTTTGTTCATTAGCCATGTTTTTTGGTTCTTGAATCATGTAATTTTGTCCAAGAAACATGTATTTTTGTCCTTAAAACATGTATTTTTGTCCACTGAGCATTAGTTTTGTGCATTAGACATGCTTTTTTGTCCATAAACCATACTTTTTTGTCCATGAAACACATTTTTGCCCGTAAAAATATCCCTGTTGATCGTGGTTCCAGCATATTATTTACCATGGTGACCCCCGGTCCCTGTGCTAGACGATCTAGTGTCCTTCATGTCTTCATGATTTGCAGTATACAGTGAAGCGTTTATAGTACCCTGTACTTGCTCTACAGAAAACCGCCTTCTACTTTGTACAGACTTGAAGATCAAGAAATCAACAACTTCTGATTTATAACAAAATGTCCATTGCTCATGTTCCTAGTCTGCTTTGAGATGGGGGGCCTTGGCAGCTTCGGCCTTCTTCAACTCAACCAACCGCTTGGCCTCATTATGCACATCCGCCACTTCCTTGGAAACCAGCCGATAGAAATCATGTACCTTGACGCCATAGGGAGTGTTCATGCTTTTTTCAAAGTACTTGTGAAGCTTGTTGGAATAAGGGCTCCATGTCACGTGACTGGTCAACAGCGACAACTGATTTTGCGCTTTGCTGATGTTGCGGGCCGTGCTGGACTCGGGGTCCTGCAGATGCAAGTACTTGGAGTCCAAGTCCGCCAAAAAACTCACAAACTTGTTGCTGTAGCCTTTTTTCCGGTCCACGGAAATGGCCTTGTTGATGAGATCATCTGAAACTTTGTATCCGGATGCCAAAAGTTGGGCCAAAATAGCTGATTTGGGTTTTTCTTCCTGTGAAATATCATCGTATTGCGAATCTCCGGTGAGTTTAGCATCCGATTTAATTTTGCTGTCGGTTTCAATCTTAGTGCTGTCCTGCAGATAAGCCCCCTCCCCTTCCATCAATTCTCCCAGTCCATCCAACGCCTTGGCCTTCCCGGAATCCATTGATTCTTTTTGATTATCAATACTTCTGGAATGCTGCACTTTGTGGTCTCCAAGAGCAGAATGGAGTCCATTTTCGCTTCCAACTTCAGGTTGTCCTGCAGGCAAGCTGGGGTACGAAGGAAGCTGATTTTCCTCCACTTTCATCGGCACATTTTCCAACTCAGCCTCGTTCAAAAGTAGCGCGGTTTCTAAGGCTTTTTCCAGCACGAAATCGATCTGAAAAGCCTTTAATTTGGCACTTGGAACCTCCTTAATACTGTCAATGGCCCCACAGAAACTGAAGAATTCCTGTATGGTGGCCATGCCCACTACAGGCGACACATTGGACACAACTATCGACGACATCTGAAACTAAATGTAATTTAGTCAAAAGAAGTTTACACTTGAAACGATCAAACAGACGTGAAGCACTTGAAACAGACTTGAAACGGACCTGAAACACTCTTGAAACGGACCTGAAACAAATCTGAACACACTTGAAACAGAACTCGTATCAATTGACTTCAACAAAAACCAATAACGTCAAATGACTAACTGAACTGAGGGTTTTGGAGCGTGGAGGAAGGGTATTTATGTGTTGCTCTGGACAGCCTGCATATACGCTCGCGTGACAGGCCGCAGTCTAAAACTGCCTCTCTTGCTGCGGATCTTCGGGTGCGGAAAAAACCATAAATAGACGCATAGTAGAAAACAATAGAACTCCGTGTGGATTTAAGCTCGGACTGCAGGTAACACCTACCCGCCCCTCGCTAATCCCCCATCCAGCTTCCCCTGAATTCCCACTTCCCTGTATTCCCAACTTCCCCTGAATTCCCAACTTCCCCTGAATTCCCAATTCCTGCACATCTTCAAAACAATAATCCAATGGGAACGTAAAGGGATGAAAGTTGTGGGGTTTGAACAAGTGAACCTTTTTTTTTTGGGAAAAATGAGTCACAAGAATGAAGACAACGCGATACAAAGCCATGTGACTCAAAACATCGTGACAAGCCCCCAAGTTTCACATTACCTACCTGAACCTCACACGACTGATCACACGATGGTTTCCAAGACTCTGAGAAATTATTGGTAGTCTGCAGTATCGAGCTTGAAATTGTAGAGTGTTAGGTTTAGTGGGTACTGGTACTGGATGCAGAACACCCTAATTTCATGCACCAAACCGTCTTCCCTGCACCACCACTATACCCGGCACTACCAGACCTGTCAAATCCGTCTATGGCAAGACGGTGATTGGAATGGAGAACTTGAAGTCGGTGCCGTCGCTTTCGACTCTGTGTGCCTGCACATACTCTGCCACTGTATGCAGGCGATCATCATCCCCGGTCTCCTTTTCCTCAAACTCACTCAACACAAAGCGGAAAACTAGAAAGTACCGGAGATCCATGAAACTAGACGCTTGAAATTGCTGCGTCACGTGCCCCGGCACGTGGAGTTTGTTGCACATCCCTGAACGATCCCCGGCATCCTGCATGATGGCCTCGGCATACGTGTTCACTTTAAGTGTAGGTGTGACTTTGTAGACATTGACGACTTTCCGGTCGTTTTCAAGGTGGAAGATCTCGTGGGCCTCGAGGTAGGTGGTGTAGCCCACGACCCGGGGCTGTGCATTGTGTGCAGTACCAGGATCATTTTTCAAGAAAAATTGAATATCCGAGCCCACATTGTAGAACGAACTCGAGAGTGTCAAGAGACAGAGGTTTGTATTGTTGGCTCTGATTTGGTATGAAGCCCTGGCCCGGGTGGAGACCTGGGCGGTCTGAGAGGAAATGTCATGCGACACCGACGACTTTCGACGCTCACGTGCCGCGACATTGGCCGAGCTATCGTTGATCAAGACATTCAAGTCGGCGAGAAATGTCGCGTACGCAATGTCGTCATCAGTTTTAGTCTTGGCATGCGACTTAGGCAGCTCTCCTTCTTCCAGCACTATTCTGGGCTTCCAGTTTTTGTCTATATGCACACCCTGGAGGTAATTGTGCTGGTACCAATTACCATCTGGTGCGACATTTTGGGCCCGCATCTCAAGAGGGAAATAAACGGCCCTCTGTTTCATCTCGCCATTGACTTCTTCCTGGAAACCCACCACGAAGGCATATGCAAGCGAGGCTAAGCCGCCGTCGCCCAAAGAGCCTGTCAGACGGGTGTTGTAGGAGGGAGGAAAAATGTCGCTCGGAATGTCGCATTCGATGCAGTACTTGTCTGTTTTTCCCGGTTCTAGCTTTGTGCTTGAGAAAAGTAGATGTTGAGCCGAGACATAAAAGGGCACCACGAAACGAGCAATGCTGGCAGCAATCTCTGCCCTGTGGGTATCGGTCACGTGATTGGAGTCACGGGGCATTTGACTTGCGGTGTACGGGTGTACCAAGTCACGGAGCAAAGCGTAATTTTGGGAATCGATTCCGGCGGGTTGGATCTCATGGAATCCAGCAGTACGGGTCTTGGCGGCGGCCAGCGCCTTGAAGAAGGGCGTGTGAAGGATGTCGGCGACATTGTCGTCGCAGTCGGGCGCAACATATGTCGCGGAGTATTCAGAGTCGCGCCAATATGCACTCTGCGTGGGGTCGCCGGCACCGTCAGCACCAATCTGGTGGTTTAGGCGGGCGTAGCCGATGATCTGCACATAAGCAAGCATGGGGTGGGCGGCAATGTCAGTGTTAGAAACAAGGTGAGTGGATTCGTCACCTGACAAGAAATGTCGCAACCACGAGACCGGCTGGTCGGGGGCCGGCGAGGGTTGGGGATCTGCGACATTTGTATTGGAGAACAGCACGGCGCAGCGCATTTTGCCCGGGGAAGACGCGGATGTCGTGTATTTGACTGTGACTTCAAGCGGGCCCACATGCCGGGCTAGTCGAATGTCGCAAGGGGAGATAGTGTGCATTGGCAGGGGATGGAGGGAGACTACACTGTGTTTGATGTGTGAGGTGGCCGAGTGTGCAGGAGGGAGCGCGCGGAGGTGGAGCGCAATTTAGTGGGACGGTTTATGGGCGATGCACGACGGTCTATTCGAACGTTCTAGTTGTTGACGTTGTGGAATCAGTACACGCAGGGGGGCATGTTCATGTGACTGCATATAGCTGAAACAATAAAAAGTATTGTTGAAGAGAGGCTAAGCCTGCATGAAGCCTCTTTGGGTGCTCGTCTAAGCTCTCGTTTAGGTCTCATTTAATCTCTGGGAATTGCCTTCTCCAAGACAATGTTGGTAAGAGACTGACAATGTTGGTAAAAGACTGACAATGTTGGTAAGAGATTGACAATGTTGGTAAAACACTGAAGAGGGAGAAAAGCTGGAGAGTATAAGAATGGACGAAAATATTCTTATAAGAGATCATCGAAACAACCATGTTAAGATGCAAGGATCTCCTAGTATAATATTAGATCCAGATAAGAATATAAGTCGTTTAGGATGATCACAGGAGTTCCACACTTACGTGACTTATTGAAAGTAACGTGATAACTGTTCCAGATAAAGGGAGTGCATATTACCACTCTCAACAGTGGTGGCGTAACCCCAGTATTTTGCATTCATAGTTCGCAGCAGCAAGACCATACGGACCCAAGTGGTAGTCAGTAAAAAACAATCAGTAAAAACACCAAAAGGGAAGCCAAAGATCCGCCACGTAATCTAGTGAAACACAAACACAATGCCACAAAAACACAGGCCCCGTATTCTATTGAAACACAAACACAATGCCAAGAAAAACACAGGCCCTGTATTCTATTTAAAGCCCACAATTCTCCCACAATTTTTGCAGTACTCGATGTGTCAGTTCATGTTGCTCATGTTAGATAATGCTGACGCACCTTTCCCGACAGAGGATACCACACTTTAAACGTGGACCTAGAATTATAACTAGATAGTAGTGGGTGGTCGTTGAAGTCAGTCTCCATTGGCGAACGGCAGTTGATGATCTGGTCAAAAAGGTCATTGGTGTTAGGAACTTGCATAACAGAGGAGCAAGAGTTCAGGGAAAGTCTGGATCAGGAGGTGTTCGACAAGCTAGAATTCTGACAGGAGAAAGTCTGAGCGATAAAGAAACGTGTTTGAGCTTTAACTGTGTAAATTCGAGTCAAAGTCAAAGTCAAAGTCGAAGTCAAAGTCAAAGTCTGGTCTTGAAACTCAAAAAATGCATATATGGCCTCAAGCAAGCAATCAGTTTTCCGCAGCAACCAATTGTAGCAATAATTGATTGAATGATAAAGAAAGAATCTCCTGTTATATAATGGAGACTCCGCCCCATTTATTGTTAGAATTGAATTGAACATCAACTTCCTGAGGTATACCAAGATGCCTCCAAAACCAAACCAACCAAAAGATCTCGTATTGATAATACTTCAATGAGCACTGACAACTCTTCCTCCTGAAGTAAACATTTCTGGAGTAAACACTTCTGGAGTGAACACTTCTGGAGTAAACATTTCTGAAGTAAACGCTTCTGAAATAAACACTTCTGAAGTAAACACTCCTGGAATAAACGCTTCTGAAATAAACACTTCTGAAATAAACATTTCTGGAATCAACACTTCTGAAATCAACACTTTTCCTGAGTAAACACTTCTGAAATGAACATTTCTGGAATCAGCACTTCAGAAATCAACACTTCAGAAATCAACACTTTCCCTGACCAGTAAACACTTGTGAAATCAACACTTCTGAAATAAACACCCCTCCTGAAGTGTTCACGTTTCTCGATGAGACTATGAGGTCAAAGTCTTATAGTATGTGTCCTCCAGTTGATGTTACACACAGGTTAATCACGGATCCTCCTGGAGCCGCTACTGGCGTTGCGGATCAGGCTTTATATAATCAACAGGTCGATCTCTTCATGGGGAGCACTCAGAAACATGTGATATTGGCTGCTGAAATATCCTGCATGGGAGCGGGGGGCGTTCGGATACTTGGCAATAATCTCTTTCACTGTAGCCAGAAAAGGAGTAAAGTTTGGGGCTGGATCCGTCATTTCGGCGATGGTGTTTTTCATGGCATCACTAGCGAGTTTTGTATGTTCCTTAAACTACTATAAGTGCAACCGTATGATCAAGTGAGCACCCCTTCTATACTAACCCCATACTAACTAGGCTACAGTACGTTACACCATACTGGCCAGACCATAATGCAAGTTACCATAGACTACACACTAGACTATGCACCAAGCATGTGGACGCATGTAATATGCCCGCACCAGGAAGAATTCCTGATAAGGACTTTTTGGGGTTAATGTGAAACATTGCGAAGTTTCAAATCCTGTGGCTGCTTGTTTCAAGAAATCCCTCAACGGTTACCCGAACCAGTAAGGAAGTATATAGAAGTAGCAGGTTCGCCTGATAAGATGAATCCTCAGGAATTTCTCTAAGGCATGATTTATTATTTGAATATGCAACTTTGTTTTATAAATTCCAAAGTGGTGCACGAGTTGTAACATACCAAGATGTGGTCTACTCCAGACCCCGAACAGGCAGACCCAGAAACTGCAAGACCCAAAAACAGCAAGACCCAGAAACTGCAAGACCCAAAAACAGGCAGACCCAGCAACAGGCAGACCCAGAAACTGCAAGACCCAAAAACAGCAAGACCCAGAAACTGCAAGACCCAGAAACTGCCAGATCCCGAACAGCGGCCCCAGAAAAAGCCAGATCTAGAAACAGCCAGACCTCCAGAACACTTCACGTAACTCCTCGAGTATTTACATACCCTGATAAGATTATGAACTTCGTGTATAATGAACAACATTATATTACTGAACTGTACTCCATGGTTATTGAAAGGACCTTCTTATGTACCTACTACAAAGGTACAAAGGGTGATAATCCACAAAATCAACCAGACTTTGAACGCATTTGAGGCAAATTCGTACATAACATCCACTGACCATGCGCTTAGAAATTAACCACTGGCCACACTGGCCACACTGGACACACTGGACACACTGGACACACTGGACACACTGGACACACTGGACACACTGGACACACTGGACACGCCGCTGTTGGAAACCCTGATTCAGATTCCAAAAAATTGATCTCTATTATTATTACTTCAAGACTTTAACCAACAAAACGACAAAACGCTGGATTGATATTGATTCTACTGAGGATTTGACTCCCTTGACGCTTGCTTTAACGCGCAAAAACGTTTCTTACTTTAAATCGTTCTACACTGATTTTCAAAACGATTCAAACCAGTACGACTTAACGTTTCAAACTACACTTGCAAAATTAAACAGCCAATCATTCAAAACGTTTCGTGCTTATGACTGGAAAATTGCTAAGGATCGAAGATTCGAAATCAATTGTTTCTGTGAAGTCTCTATTGAATATCATAAACAGGGACTTTTTGAATTATTGCTTGTTTAATTTTGCTAATGTGGTTTGAACCATTTTGCTGCGCTGCTTTGGATAGTTTTGAACAACACTGTATCGATTAGTTTGATCTTTTTAGAAGGAGTGTATAGACGGAGGTGTCAAAATTCACTGCGTGAACTTTCATTTCTCCAAACACTTGGGTGTTCTGTCGGAGTTTTTGGTCAGTGGACCGACCAAGCTGGCTCGGCTTTTGGCTCCGTAAACTATGTATAGGAGTATATAGGACAAGTATAGAAACAATATGTAGCTTACTATAGTATTCACAGTGTATACAGCACAAGGGCTTAGCTGTTGGTGTAGGGAACACTCAGGGAGACAGTGAGAGTGATGAGTTAGACAACACCGCCAAGCATGCTATTCTTGAGGCGAACACCAATATGAACTACTATAGTGTAGTGAAGTATATTGGTGTGGTAGTATGGTATAGTACTATAGTGTAGTAGTATGGTGTAGTAGTATGGTGTAATAGTATGGTGTAGTAGTATGGTGTGTAAAGTCTGGAATCCAGTGACTTAAATACTGACTATACTGGACTATCCACCTCACTGTGTATTTTCATTGATCAGGGCGTGGTATGCCATGACTAGGCTTTGGAGATGAGAGTGTCTGAGGTGGTCTATGTCCATTCCATGCTGGTCGTGCTTCCACTAGTCTCTGTGGGAATCTGCACTCATTAACTCCATGAGGCGACCAGACCCAATTAGATCCAAAAGCCTGAACATCAACCAGACTCGCTTGGATCTAAATTGAAACTTGGCCATTATGAGCTGGCCTCAGCATCTCTCACCTGCGATTGGTCGGGCACCACGGAGCTGGGGTCTGCACCATTCATCTGGTGGAAGTCCAAGATCTCACTGTACATCATCACCCTCCACGTGTCCACCGGCAAGTCTGCATCGTTGAAACTCCAGTCAAACTTGGTCTCACACACTGGTTCGTCTGTGGAGTCGTGGTATGGCTCCATGTATGGATGCTCCAACGCAGCAGCAGCAGAGATCCGCTTTTTGGGATCGAAAATCAACATCTGCGACAACAAGTCGATGGCTTCGGGCTCCACATGCTTGCATGCGGCAAAACGCTCCGAAAACGGCACTGGGTCCCTCTTGCTGAGCGACTGCACAAACCGCAAGGTATTTTCCAGGCAAATGGTATCGATGACGTCGGGTGGAGGCAGACCAAGAAGCTCGGTGATGATGGAGAACTGGTGTACATGGTCACGGCCGGGGAAAAGCGGCTTGCCCTCGATCATCTCGGCCAACACACATCCCACGGACCACAAGTCCACCTCGGTATCGTATTTTTGCCACGTCAACATGATTTCCGGCGCCCTATAGTACCTGGTGGAGACGTAACCGGTCATCTGGGGGTCCTGGATACGGGCCAAGCCGAAATCACAGATCTTCAAGTCACAATTCTCGTTGATAAGAATATTCAGCGGCTTTAAGTCACGGTGGATGACTCCCGCAGAGTGCACATACTTCAAGCCCCGCAAGATCTGGTAGGTGAAGTACTGGATGAACTGTTTCTCCAAGGGCCTCAGGGTTAAGAGGCGGTGCAAATCCGTGCCCTGCAACTCGGTCACAAAGTAAATGTCCTCCAACGGAGACAAGAAAATATCGTCCAAGGTGATCAAGTTCTCGTGGCGCAAATGCTTCAACAACTTCAACTCACGGTACGTGCGCTTGGCCAACACCGACGTTGAAAACGGCTTCATGATCTTCTTGACCGCCACATTCTGCCCCGTGAGCTTATCAAGCGCCGAGCACACCAAGCCAAACGCTCCCATGCCCACGGGGTTGAGTTCCGTGTAGCGGGACGTGGTTTCGAATACTGTACCGAAGATCTGCGTCCGGGTGAATTCTCCTGACGACATAGTGTTTTTGATATAGTGAGGGGATGCTCAAAAACTTGGAGATGGGTTAATATGGTGGTGAAGAAGTTGGGTTCTTCAGGGTTGGGTGTCCAAGGTTGGGATGTTTGGGAATTGTTTAGTGGTGTTTGGAGGTTGGGTGTTTGGATCTTTGGTGTTTGGATCTTTGGGCCAGAAAAGATGGGAGGTTCGGATGTTTGGATCTCAGAGGCTTGACGTTTGACGTTGAGATGTCCGGATGTTCAGTTGGGATGTTTGGATGTTCCACTGGGAGGTCCGGGTGTTGGGGCTGTAAAAACGCTTAAGTATGTGGCGGGAAAAAGCAGCCAAGGGACAAGAGGTCGAAGTGGGAAAAGTGGAGACGGGAAAATGGGGGAGAAAAAAGGGGGGTATTCTCTGGGGGATCCACGTGATAGGTCTTGTGTGCTGGTACCTAAGAGCTCGGTGGCGTAGCTGTGGAGAAGCTTAGTGGTTGGTTGAAGAGGAAGAGGGAATGGCGTTAAAAGCAGTGCGTTTATCGTGCGTTATGGTTTGCGCACGACCACGAAGGCCCCGGTGTAAGGATGTAGTTTCCGGTTCTTTCTTTTGGTGAGTCATGGATTTCCCTTTGCGATTTCTTTTCTTTGGTACTTCCTTTTATTGGCGCTTCATTTGTATATACAGTCTTTTCCTTTAGTCCGTATTGGCTGGTGTGACGTCAGAGTAATGGTGTAGCTGGGAGATTGAGACGAAGTTGCCTAAACAGGCGAATGTGTGATTGTACGAGAATATATACAGGATACTCAATCTACAGTGCAGTAAATGACGTTTTAGACCTGAAACACCAGCGGTTGAGGCGTGTTCAGACGTTGGCTACGGGCTGTGCTTAACCCCGAGACCGGTACTCTTAACGCATCTTCGCATGCGCGCATCTCGCATATGATGACATCACACCAGTACACCACAATATTCGAAACACCAGTACACCACTGCAAATATCCGTACATACTCCACAACCCGACAGAATATTCATAGAAGGCAGATTCGTCTTCCTGAGGAATCTCCGAGAAAGGCAGTTCAAATTAGACATAAATGTGTTGCACATGTGAGAGGTTTAGCCAAATGTGCAGGGATCTGTCACATGCAGTACAATATAATTTGTAACTGCTTTAAGTTATTCATAGTCTTGCATATGCCGTCCATAGCAGAATAACCTTGAATCTTTAATTCATTGGGTTAAGAATGAGCAGTTAAACTAAACCAGGCCAGAATTGAAAGCTAAACTTTCTCGTGAGTGGATGGCGATCTTACTGTTCATGCTCGCTTTTGCTTTTATCAATACACTTTCTTTTACCGGCATTAGAAAGTCTTTGTTGTACCCACATACACTGAGTGTTTACTTTTTTTGCCTGTTTCAAACACTTGTGTTTCAAAGTTTCACTTGGAAGACTATAAGGGTTGGTAAATAGATTAGTAAAAAAGAAGATTGAATAATTGCACTTTGGTAACGTTGAGACGTAACTGTGTACAAGCATATGTATACTTGAGCAGTTGTCTATTGCTCCACCAGGCCTTTTGTGGCTTCTTTGCTTGATTATCTTGGCTTTGAAAACCATCCACATCATGAGGTATACAAGTTTACCCTGAATAATGGAGATGTCTCTCTTGAAGAGGGTTAAGACAAAAGTAAGGGGCTTTAGCAAGAATGAACTATAAGCCCTTGGTAAGAGTGCCTTGCACAATGCCATTAAATACTTCAATTGAACATTCAAATGACTTCAAGTCAATTCAGAAATTTCAGGGAAAAGTTTGCAAATTCTTAGTAAGTTTTAAAATGTCATGGCCAAAGTTGTACTATTATGGCCCTTTGGAATATTCCAGATCAAGCTTCACCATTGTTCTGATAAAGGGTTTTTCGATGCCATGTCTCTCTCAAAGTTATATAAGCCACACCGGTTCGTTTCTTCAAGGAACCATCAATTTTTCAACGACCATAGTATCAAACAGAGATAAACGTATCAAACAACATAATAAAATAGGAAGGACTTATATTGTCATGTATATAGTACAAATATTTTTATAAAAATTGGGCTGGTGGCCTGGAGCTTAGAGGAGATCAGCGTGGCGTATTATAGAGAAATTGAAACAAGAAGCAGGCATTGGATGACTTATATTGGCCTGCTTAAATTTAGTTAAGAATAGTGAAAATTAGGGGGGTGCACCTCCTTTTATATTGCCGCGATTATGCACGGTCGATCGTTTTGTGAACCACCGTGCATGAGGATCGCCATACCCCACCCTGTTTCATCCTTCATGCACATGCGGTGTTTGGGTTGTTTGTTTTACTTTGGCTGCTGTTTCACTTAGGGGTGTACGGGTTTTATGGTTCACTTCGGCTGTTTGTTTCACTCTTGTTTCACTTTGGCGGTTGTTTCCCCTTTAATATCCCTTTTGTTCTTTACGCTTTGCTTTGTTCTTTAGGCTTTGCTTTGTTCTTTAGGCTTTGCTTTGTTCTTTAGGCTTTGCTTTATTCTTTTCCTTATCCTTTAATGCCTCACTCACTGCACCTCTGGCTGTGCCCGGCCTTACCCAACCACCAACACTCTACTTGGGTCCTTTTTTTGGCATGCTTCATAATGGAACGGCCTTTTATAAGTATCAGAAACACTCAATGCAGATTTATGACTTGCCACTCAATAACTCAATGCAGACTTATGACTTGCCACTCAACATCTCAATGATTGAAGTGTTCTGTTCTTTGATACTTTATGCCAAAATGATACTATATTCGCTGATGGTTTAGCAAGGGGACGACCGGAGCTTTCAACCGATATTTTAGTATATATTGATATACAGGGATATGTGAGTTGTACCTTAAGACCAAAGTCTTAAGACGGCGTCCAAACAGGCCTGATAATTATCCACTTCTCTGGGACCTGCACATAATGCCACACCGGCCTGCACCCAGCATATCCTCGAAGTGCCTCGCCTCCGTACATTCTAGGTACTCATTGACATTCTTAGGTTTTCAACCGACACCTTCGAATTCGGAACTCCATTACAACCACTTTTTTTTTTATTTTTTCTTCTGGGCCTAAGTGCCCCTATCCATCCATTTACGTCCCCACACTATCATCACAGACATTGTCCTATCTCAAGTTCTCTATTGTGCCATGCAAAGAACCCAAAAGTGTATTGCAACTATTTTCATCCATACTGAATTACCAATCTATTAATGCTAATGCTAGTAGGGGGTGCTACAAGAAGGAACACGACTGAATCATCGATCTTTATGTGTCCCAGTTTATGAAAACGTATGAATAGATGAATACGGCGTTCACGTGCTCGCGCACATGATCAGCGTATATTCATCAACTTCTGCATTTGCTTGCCCTCCTTTTCGTCCACCGCCGGCGGCTTGTACTGGTCAAAGAGCGACCAGAACTTGAGGTTCTCATCGCCAGAAACAGTGGCCAACGTCATGCCGTCCGGAGATATACATCCGTTCAAGATCCTCAGGTCGTGCGCGTGAACAATCTCCCCGGTCTTCTGGAGTGTCGGGTAATTGAACAACGATATGCTATTCAGAGGGTAGCCGTGCGTAGCCACCATCTCGTAGCCTGTGCCCTTGGCATACCCCCAGTTAAGCGAGGAAATTTGGCTCTCCGTCTCGATCGAGTGCACCCGTGCACCAGTGCTGGTGTTCCACAAGTGAATCGACTTGTCGCTGGTTCCGCCGCCCGTGGCCAAAAGTTGCAGTTGGTAAGGGCACCAGCTGATGGCCTTGACTGCAGCACGGTGGGTGTTTTTAGTGAAGATCGGGTCTCCGCCCATATTACGGGCATCCCAAATGGCCACCACGTTATCGTTGCCACCAGAACAGAATTGCACGCCATCCTGGCGGAACTCTACGCCACACACTTCGGCCACGTGCGTGTTGTCTCTTTTGCCGACTAGGTGCAGAGAAACCCGCACATCCGAGTGGGTAAGCATGCCCTCCTTGGACCCGGCCGTAAGCATGTGGGCCAGCCAGGCGTGGGCGGCGATTCGCCCCAGCGTGCCGGTGGTTAAAGTGCGGAGGCGAGCATTGGTCTCAATGTCCCAGATTTCAATACTGCCGTCGTCTTTCCCAATCAGGATATACAGACCATCCTCGGACCAGCGTAGGGATGTCACCAAGCACCCTGGCGTTTCACAGAGAAGCCCCACCAGCCCGGACGACGCATTCCACACATACACTGCGTCCTCGAGCCCAATGACTATGAGGTTTGTCAGCGACCACGCTATGAGGTTGAGGTAGAAGTCGTCGACGATGTTGGGGGCGTCCAAGACCCGGTCTGGGGCCGAAGGGATCTTTTTTGCTCTTTCAGATGCCAAAGACGGCCGGAGTGAGCGGGTCAGCGAGCCGTGAGAACCAAGAGTAGGCCCAAGGTGGCTGAAGAGGTCCAAGGGCTTGCTCCTTTCGGGGGGCAATGGCCGGTATGATAGGATCCGGGAGTTGACATCGAGGCCACAGGCCTCGGCCACGTGATGCTGGTAGATTTTGCTTGTTTGGGCCTTGATGTGGGACCGGGGCAGAGCGTTGGGGTGCGGGGCCTCGGAAGTGGCGGTGAGTTTGCCCAGCGTGGAGTTGCGGTGGCTGGGGATGAACCGGTCCAGTAGAGAGGCCTCCGATGACGAGAGCAGCGATGCTGCCCGGCGGAGTTTGGCCGGTTTGGGCGGTGACAGGAGTACCGACGTGGCGGACCGGGGGTGGGATGGTCTTCCGGAGATGGGCATCGAGGGCCGGGCAAAGCGGCCGGCAAGGGAACCAAGCGAATGGCCAAGGCTTTGGGCAAGGGCACTCCCGACCGACTGAGTCTGAGTCAAGCTCTTGCCGTTGCTTCCAAGGGTCCCGAGGGTGTTTCCGGGGGTGTGGGTTTGAGCCTGTGTTTCGGGGTGTCCGAGCGTCTGGTCTTGCGTACCAGTCAAAAAGCCGGCCATGGACGATTTGGCTCGCAGGCTGAGAACCGGGGGGAATGCCTCCATGGCCGGTCGCTTGCGTTTCGGCGGCAGCATATCGAGGGTTCGGTTGGCGTTGGATTGCTGTAGGTTCTGGAGCACCTCGGAGGCTTTAGTGTCGAATTTAGCTTCTGTTCTGGCCTCAAGTCGTGTGTCTGGCCGGGGCTCTAGCTTGCCCTCGGCCCTCCATTTTCGAGGAGACATTCTAGGCGACGCCTTAAACGGCGACGCTTGCGGCCCTCGGTTCTTGAAGGGCGATACTTGGGGCCCTCGGGCCTTGCATGGGGAAGACTCTTTCCGGGGAGAATTCATACAGCTTCAGGAGCGATTTCTGACCTGATCAATACCAGGTTTGGTTAGCGGGTCAACACCTCGGACCTCAGTTGTATGCAAGGAACCGGAACTTAAGAGTCGAGTCGAAAGTCAGAACAATCCGTATCTAGCTACCGACCAGGATCCAATATCAACCAATCAGAACCGATCAAAAACAAGCCAGGATACCGGAACAAGGGTTCAACAGATCAACAGATCAAAAAGCGATTGGTGGAAGAAGCTGAGTTCCGAGGCCTCGGTGATGAGTGGTGAAAAGTGGTAGTGGAGAGAACACCTGCTTTCTGCAGGACCCTGGACTGAGGATCGGAGGTCGTGCGTGCGCCAGCAACAACAGGTGGTCAGCACAAAGTCTCCACACTATAGTCAGACTTCCGGGGGCTTGGGCTCTACTAGGGGCTACACGAACAAGAAGACGAAAATCAAGACAAAAATCAACAACAATATGAGAAACAGGCGGGATCGTGCGCCTGAGGCACAGGGAATGGCCGGGGTTCACAGCAAAGGCGGGAGCGTGCACTTTAGAGAAGAATGCGCCTGCACACTGCACGTCGTGTCCGTGGGCTGGTGTGATTGTCAGCGTAATTAAGTTGCCTGTTTGGTCGGAAAAGCAAGTGTGTACAAGCGGTGTTTTGAAAGCGCACAGATCGGGAAATTGTTTTTGCCGTGCTGCATATAATCGCGTGGTGTTAGGATGTTTTTTTGGAACCACGTATATGCAGGTGTTTAGTATTGGATGGACTATGCTATATGCAGGCATCTTCATACCCAGTCCAATTTTTTTTTTCCAAATTGATGGTGTGCATATAGCAATTAGATTGTCACGTGATGTTGCTGCTGATCTCGTCTAGAGGCCACTCAAATCCATGCGTGTTGCTATAGCCACTTTTGTTCTAAGCTACATAACTCTCGGGTATCACGTGATGTGGCAAAGTATCACTTAACCCGGGCTGAAACATCGGGCGCAGCAGGCGCATTGAAAGATGATTTCTTAAAAGGTAAATTTGAGTTGACGATTTGGGTATATGCAGGAGAGCTATATTTGGAAACCCTTCTCTCAATACATATTATAAAATATTTCTATGTGTAAATAACAAACTGTTCTGGTGTGTGGCCTGGCTGAAATGGCAGTACGTGATGGTACGGCCAATATCTTTAGATTTAATTTGTAGGTAATGGAATTGTGGTGTACGGGTTTGTAGAAGTTGGTACTGCAAGTAGTGAGAAGGTGGTACTGATGGTAAACTGAATCGAACCACGTGATTCAAGTCATGTGATTCGTGGTTCTTGTCTAAGCGCGAACCCGTGAGTGTGCATGTGACCTGCACGTGACCACACACTTATCTCACCTTTCTTCCGTCTCTCACAGCATGGGCAACCAGGCGTCACAGCCGAAGCTTACGGCTCAAGATAAGGCCATCTTCCAGCTCAAGCAGCAACGTGACAACCTCAAAAAGTACCAGAAGAAACTCGGCGTGGTGGTCGAAAAACAGCAGCGTCTAGCCAAGAATGCAGTGGCGCAGGGAAACAACGACAAGGCCAAAGTGTATTTGCGGCTGAAGAAGCAGCAGGAAAGTATCATCAAATCCACGTACGACCAGCTCCAAAACCTCGAAAACCTTATTGGCAGCATTGAGTTCAAGTTGATCGAAAAGGATGTGTTGTATGGCTTATCGCAAGGAAACGAGGTTCTCAAGAAGCTCAACAACGAAATGAGCGTGGACAAAATCGATAAGGTCATGGATGATTTGGAGGACGAACGTATGAAGGTGGATGAGATCTCCGAGGCTTTAGGGGGGCAATTATCGAATTCTGAGGAGGCAGAAGTAGATGCGGAGTTTGTTGCATTAGAGCAAGAGTACCGTAAGTCAGCCGCAGTCGAGAATTCCGAAACTTCCAAAAATTCTGAAACGTCAGTCGAAAACTCGGGTCAAACAGCCCAAAAGTCGACCCAAACTGGTCCTTCAAAGAGTCATTCCAATGCTGATGACTCTCTCTCCCGTCTTGAGGAATTACCCGATACAAGCAAAACGTCCAAATTGCCCAACGCTCCTAAAAACGAGCCCAAAGCCAATAAAGACGAGTCGAAAGCTAATCAAAGCGAGTCGAAAGCCAATAGAGACGAATCGAAAGCCAACAAGGAAGGTAATAGTTCCAAACAAGCTGATCTTGTTATTGGCTAATGTTATTGGTTATGTTAAGGATGATAGTATCAAGGCTAATCTTGTATTAGCTCTTTTTGTTGGTTCATTTTATGGCTGATCTTGTATTGGCTCTTGTTATTGGCTAATCTTGCCACGCTATATCTTGCCATACCATATCTTGCCACACCATATCTTGCCATACCATATCTTGCCATACCATATCTTGCCATACCAAACCTTACCATACTACTAGATTCTGGCTAGCACTTTGTTCGGTTGATACCTATTAGTACTATATTCGCTGAGGATTCATCAGAGGAATGAATAGGACTCCCCAATTTTAACGATTAGCCATCAAACGTGCTAACATGAACCTAACAGAATCTAAAATAAGTCTATTGGTTAATGTTATTGGCTAATGTTATTGACTTATCTCGGTATCGGCTAATGTTAAGGCTAATCTCGATATAGGTTAATTGTCAGATCTGCCATAGGTAGTGTTCTACCTTTTGAAGTTTTGAAGCCTCTCTGCCTGATACTATTTATGACCATTGCCGAGGCCTTCTACCAGCCTCCCTTCTCTTGAGAAGTTTATAGGCAGCTCAGATTCTCTTGAAGGGATCATCAACGAATAAGATGAATCAGTGATGACGTTACAACAAGAATGCAACACTAACCTTGTTATTGGTTAATTTTTTAGCTAATGCTAGCCATTTCTATTGGTCAACGTTCTTGGTTAGTCTTGCCGGTTAATGCTAGCCGATGTTATTGGTTAATGCTAGCCGATGCTAGCCAATGCTATTGGCTAATGTTATTGGCTAATTCTAGCCACTTCTATTGGTCAATGTTCTTGGTTAATCTTGTTGGTTAATGTTCTTAACTAATGCTAGTCAATGCTATCGCTGAGTCAAGCACAATTCTCTCTAGTCGTGTGTTTATAAACACATGATTGAGAGCCATTGTATAACACTAAGTACACACCAAGTAGACAGTGGGTACTAAGCTTTGGGTACTGGTAGACGCAACAGGAAGTAACAAATACCACCAGAGTGAGTAGGAAGGCGTGACACTAGTGTCTAAATTGGTAGTGTTTTTATAGTACTAGTCTATACTGGGTGTATATAGTAGTGTAGTACTAGTCTATACTGGGTGTATATAGTAATGGCGATGATGTGTAGTAGTGTAATAGTGAGTAGTATGTTATGAGGTCAGGGGCAAAGTTGATGTTGCAAATAATGAGCGCGATGTAGGGGGCGGAGGCTGCATAATCTGAAACAGAATTGTTTCAGCAACTGAGGGGTGGTGGTTTGTGCAGGGCCAGTCCCAGGGTCTATAAATAAGGGATCCCCATTCTATTTTCCTTTTCGTTTTTTTCTCTTTTTACCACCTTTTTCTGTCCCTTTCGTCAACCCTTTTTTTTCTCTGTTTACCATCTTTTTCTTTCTCTTTTCTTTCTCTTTTCTTTCTCTTTTCTTTCTCTTTTCTTTCTCTTTTCTTTCTTTTTCTTCTCTTTTTCTTCTCTTTTTCTTCCCTTATCTTTTACCTTTTACCTTTTACCTTTTACCTTTTACCTTTTACCTTTTAGGTTTTACCGGTTTACCCGTTGCTTTCCCTTGTGTCCTGGAGTGATCCAACTCATGCGATTCCAGAACCAGATCTCTCAAGGGCATTGTGTCAATTTAGGGAATAAGTGAGCTATACATATCTGTCAAGATAAGCATGATAGTTAACACAGAACTTTGCAGCCTACAATATTGTCCTTGGTAGGTATGCTTCCCCAGTCTACGGTTGCTTCTTTTCCGATATTGTTGGATTCTTGATATTGTTCATTCGCCGATGACTCTTTAAAAAGAGGAATCGACCTACTTTCTTAGTGTCTTCAAAAGAAGGGGTGGCTGGTAGATGTCATTATACAATGGACTGTGTTAGTACGGACAGAGAGGCTTCATGATACCTCAATAGGTAGAGCACTATCTATGGTATATCTGACACCCACGGTCAATGTGAAGACGTCTAAACTAAATATTCAGATCATGTATAGGTCTCTTGATCTGCATTATGTTATCTCTTGATCTGCATTATGTTATCTCTTGATCTGCATTATGTTATCTCTTGATCTGCATTATGTTGTCTCTTGATCTGCCTTCTGTTGTCTCTTGATCTGCCTTGTCTTTTAACCTGCCTTCTGTAGCCTTTTAATCTGTCTTATGTTGTCTTTAAACCTGCTTTCTGTTGTGTCTTCCTATTTACTTCATGCACTAACAGTCTGGTAACATCAGTCCAACCAGTCCAAGAACTCCGGCGTGAAGTACGAGATGATCAAGCGGGCACCCGCACGCAAGTAGCCATGGTGGGATTCAAACGCAATGGCCTTCAAGTCCACCACGCCCTTCTCGGCGGCGGCATGCAACATGGCAAACTCTCCACTCACCTGGTACACGCACAACGGAAAGTCCTTGCAGATCACCGAGGCCTCCTTGACAATGTCCAAGTAAAATGTGGATGGCTTGATGATGAACGCATCGGCACCCTCGTTGATGTCCCGCTCCAACGCCCGGCGGGCCAACCCGGCTCCCCCGCTGGGCAACTGGTACGCCTTACGGTCTCCGTGGCTCGGAACACTGGCCGCCATATCCCGGAAAGGCCCGTACAACGAGCCCGAGAATTTGGCCAGGTAGCTCATGACCATGACCTTATTCTCCAATTGGCTATCGATCAAGCCCCGCTTGATTTCCCGGATCCGGCCATCCATCATATCCGAAGGCGCCACGCAGTTTGCACCGGCCTTGGCGTAATTTACAGCCACTGCGCCGATTCGGAGCACCGAAGGGCCCCTCTTCAACGTCCCATCATCATTCAAAAGCCCACAGTGCCCATGATCAGTGTATTCACAAAGACAAACGTCACACATAATATAAAGGTCGGGGAAATGGCGCTTCAAAAGGTGAATGGCCTGGATAACCGGCCCGTTAGGGTCATCAGCAGCAGTCCCCACGGCATCCTTGCCACCCTCTTTCAAAATGACACCAAACAAAATCACCGCCCTCAAGCCCTTCTCCACCAATGGCTTGACATACGCCAAGAGTTTGTTGAGCCCGTGGCGCTTGATGTTGGGTAAAGACGGAACTAGCGTTTCCTCATCATCGAGATCGGAAACAAAGAGGGGGAAGATGAACATGGACTTGGTGAGCTGGCGCTCGTTTTGCCACTCCCGTGCCAAGGGATGGTTATAGCCACCCTGGAGGATCGACGAGAGGGGAGTCTCGTTGGGAGGGAGGTAATGGGCTTTATGGGACATGTTGGGGGAAGAAACCGGAGAAGGCCGAAGGTGAGCATTATATCGATTTATGCGGGCAGGTAAGTGCAGGATTTCATGAGTCAGCCGGTTCATCCTTCCTTTTTGTCACTACCAACCAAACAGAGCCAGCCAAAATCCGATTCGTTTAAAAAAGCGTTTTTCACTTTGTGAGCTTTTAGTTTCACGTTTGCAATGGTGACGTTTTCTTTAAAGTGTGGCACACTGTTTAGTGTGTGTACTGAATATAAGGCTGTGGGGAAGGGAGGTTTGGAACTAACGACCTTTCTTGTACAGGCAACCGTTGTGCGAGATAAAAGGGGGAGGATCTCCCCGGTGGGGAGTAGAAAGATTAGCCTCCAAATACCCAAACCAGACATAGCACTGCATACAGTGCTTGTATGAGTCTGAACTGGCACAGGCTGGTCACTGATTTGGTGACTCCGGTCTACTAGTATAGAGGACTGTACTAGTATAGGGAAGTTCTACAGCCAGAAAAGCAAGAGAAAACTACAGGATTATTTACAAAGAAAACCACGGGAATATTTACAAAGAAAACTACAGGATTATTTACAAAGAAAACTACGGGATTATTTACAAAGAAAACCACGGGATTTTTAACAGAAGAAAGACTACAGGATTATTTACAAAGAAAACTACAGGATTATTTACAAAGAAAACTACAGGATTATTAACAGAAGAAAACTACAGGATTATTTACAAAGAAAACTACGGGATTATTTACAAAGAAAACTACAGGATTATTTACAAAGAAAACTACGGGATTATTTACAAAGAAAACTACAGGATTATTAACAGAAGAAAGACTACAGGATCATTTACACATATTTGATGCTCAGAGATAAGATGTGCCATTCTGGAATGATGTGTTAGTATGGTCCATGGTCTACTATAGTCTCAGGTCTTGCTCTGGTCTTGTTCAGGCTATTGTGACTATAATTATGGTGAACTATGGTGTCCTAATATGGCATTACTACACTTTCATGAATCAATTCGGAACCTATAATGAACTATAATGACCATTATGATTATTATCATTATTAATCTGCATAGTCCATACTCTCTACTCTCTACTCTACTCTACTCTCTACTCTACTCTCTACTCTACTCTCTACTCTACTCTCTACTCTACTCTCTACTCTACTCTCTACTCTACTCTCTACTCTACTCTCTACTCTACTCTCTACTCTACTCTCTACTCTACTCTCTACTCTACTCTCTACTCTACTCTCTACTCTACTCTCTACTCTACTCTCTACTCTACTCTCTACTCTACTCTCTACTCTACTCTCTACTCTACTCTCTACTCTACTCTCTACTCTACTCTCTACTCTACTCTCTACTCTACTCTCTACTCTACTCTCTACTCTACTCTCTACTCTACTCTCTACTCTACTCTCTACTCTACTCTCTACTCTACTCTCTACTCTACTCTCTACTCTACTCTCTACTCTACTCTCTACTCTACTCTCTACTCTACTCTCTACTCTACTCTCTACTCTACTCTCTACTCTACTCTCTACTCTACTCTCTACTCTACTCTCTACTCTACTCTCTACTCTACTCTCTACTCTACTCTCTACTCTACTCTCTACTCTACTCTCTACTCTACTCTCTACTCTACTCTCTACTCTACTCTCTACTCTACTCTCTACTCTACTCTCTACTCTACTCTCTACTCTACTCTCTACTCTACTCTCTACTCTACTCTCGAAAAATACAAATAATGGATATTACGAAACCACATAAAATGTTGAGGTTTCTTAATAAAATGTACAGATAATGAAAAACAACATGAAACAATATCAGATAAAAATAGTAAGCTGATCAGTAGACGTAAAACTAGATTGTCTTTATATTTTGACTATAATGATGTTATAAAAAGACTAAGATCTACACGTTTTATCCGACACAGAATAGTTCCCAAAAAACTTAAAACGTACAAGTGAAGAGGTACGTTTAAAGGGAATCTTATCAATTTTGCACATGATTATTTATAACTCAGTATTGAAATCTATTTATAACCATTATTCAATTTGTCATAATGTCCGAATTTACCTACTATTTGTTGGATAATCAAGGACTCTATATACTCTACTCTATATACACTACTCTGTATACTCTATATACTCTACTCTATATACTCTCTACTCTACTCTACTCTATATACTCTATATACTCTATATGCTCTATATACTCTATATACTCTACTCTCTACTCTCTACTCTACTCTATATATGCTCTATATACTCTACTCTACTCTATACTCTGTTAGGCCCACTATGGGTAGACACACTACCCGTAGAGGTATTGTTCGAGCCTACGAATGCCAATGACTCGTCCAAAGGCATACCCCGTGACTTGGACCCATCCATCTTCCTCCTTACCTCTTGAAATGACGTTTAACCATGCTTCACTTCTCTGGTACCCACAGGTTAGTTACCAAGTACTCGGATTCCAATGACTGGGAGTCCATAAATGAACACCTCCTAGTATTAGACATATCCAAGAATCCACCTCCACTAATACTACTACCAGTACTAATAAATATACTACTACCAGTACTAATAAATATACTACTACTACTCTACTAATACTACTACCAGTACTAATAATACTACTACTACTACTAATAATATTAATACTACTAATAATATTAATACTAATAATATACTGTTAGATTCCGGTTTCGTCAGGTACTCTGTTTACTATGTTCATTCGCCGATGTTCCTCGGAGGGAGGACTCTGAGGTACTTAAACACTTTTAGGGAACAAGGGCTTGCGACTTAGCACGAGAACAATAGCACTGAACGCCATCCCAATATCCTGTGATGTTGGGTCTTAGCGTCTTGGTATGGCCATTGTTAGGATTAGACAGTGAGGTCTTAAAATACCTCCATAGGTACGACACTACCTGGTGGATCTAACAACTACTACTACTACTAACTCTACTATTAGTACTAGTACTACTAATAATACTACTAATACTACTACTAATATTACTACTACTACTAATAATAATAATACTACTAATAATAATACTATTACTAATACTACTACTACTAATAATAATACTACTACTACCGCTAGATTCTTGTTGAACGTTATGTACGAATTTATCTATTTTTTTCGTTGATGGTTCCTCAAAGAGAAAGCCGTGCGAGTTATATAGCAATTGAAGAGAAACGTGGCAGTGAAACTCTACCAGAACAATGGTGATGATTTTCCTGGCATCTTCAAAAAGGCCTTCATATAGATCCTGCCCTGCTAGTATCGGGCAGAGAGATTTTATAATACCTCCATAGGTAGATACTACTACTACTACTACTACTACTACTACTACTACTACTACTACTACTACTACTACTCATAGTATAATACTCATACTAGTACTAATAATACTCATAGTAATACTCATGGTAATAATAATAATAATAATAATATTAATAATACTCATAGTGTCGGCGGAGACTATCGCGAGGTTTGTGGAGATGTCCATACATAGTGGATAGAGACTTCACATAAACAGGTTATTTCGAATCCTTGATCCTTAGCCATTTTTAAGTCATAAATACGACTCTTTTTGAATTAGTGGTTGTTTGATTTTGCTAGTGTTCCCAATTCTAGGTTCCATACATAGCATGATAAAGTTTAGAACATAAGGAAAACGTTCGAAATATAAGACTAACAGCCTGCGATACAGTCGTCCTCATATTGGTTTGAATACTACTACTAATAATACTACTACTAATACTACTACTAATAATACTAATAATACTACTATTACTAACTCTACTAATAATACTAATAATACTAATAATACTAATAATACTCATAGTAATAATAATAATAATACTACTACTAATACTACTACTAACTCTACTAATAATAATAATAATAATAATACTAATACTACTACTACTAAACGTTATGCGAAGCTTGCGTAGACAATGTTTTTTATGGTAGGTTAAAGTGGATTAGCGTAGTTAAAAAATGTTAGAATTATTATGCGACACTAGGCTTTAGCCTGTATTTGCAATGACTCTAAATGACTCTAAATGACTCTAAATGACTCTAAATGACTCTAAATGACTCTAACGAGCTTCTTATTATAACGGACTTTCCAGGAACAAAGACCTAACAAAGACTGCTTATTCTGAACAGCTACTATTAGTAGGATCTCGCCCAAACAGTATTATGGATATTTTTAATTACATGACGATATCTTTATTACACTGTAACTATCTAAGATTAAGTAATGGAGTTGTTCCTTCTCAAAGCTGAGCTCTTGCTCCCATTATAGATCTGTAGAGATGATAAGACACCTGATCAACCGTATGACTGTTTTAGGCACCAACCGTGTTCTTTATAGTTCTCGTAGCATGCCGCCATTATGCAGTTGTAATGTCTCATAATTCATGTTTCACCAAGTTCACCAAAATTGTACCCAATCCTGTCAACACCATATGTGTTGGGTATAAATGGTGTGTGGGTGTGTAGGGTATAAATGGTGTGTGGGTGTGTAGGGTATAAATGGTGTGTGGGTGTGTAGTGGGTATAAATGGTGTTTAGTGTGTATAAATGGTGTGTGGGTATTGGCTATAAATGGTGTGTGTTGACTATAAATGGTGTGGTCAGTTCTCCAAGTCCAGAGGTGTGGGTGTGGTCGGAAACAATGCCAAAGACACAGGAATTTCCCCCTCTGTGTGGAGATTCTACTTGGCATCTGTGCGTCCAGAGACCTCCGACTCCCACTTCTCTTGGAACGAATTCGTCTCCAGGAACAACTCGGAGTTGTTGGCTAATTTGGGTAACTTTGTTAATCGATTGGTTAAGTTTGCTAACGCAAAATACCATGGAGTTATTCCTCAATATTCTGCCAAGAACATTCCTAACTACAACTCTTTTTGAATGATGTCAACACCTTGTTGGCCTTTTACATTGAAAACATGGAAGCCGTCAATTTGATACTACCAATACTACTACTACTACTAACTCTACTACTACTACTAATAATAATACTACTACTACTATTACTACTATTACTAACTCTACTAATAATAATACTACTACTACTAATAATACTACTACTACTAATAATACTACTACTACTAATAATAATAATACTACTAATAATAATACTACTAATAATAATTATACTACTAATAATAATAATACTACTACTAATAATAATAATACTAATAATAATAATAATACTACGACTCGTTAGATCCACGATAGGTAGGACATTCACATCGACACATTATGAAGCCTACTCTGTCTTATCATAATAATGGCTTTTGGAAACGCCGTTTCCTCAAACACCTTTCGCTCAACCTCTAGTTGACCAGCACAGGTTCAACATCTGTTAGTTTTCAGACCTGGATTTATTGAGTACAGTCTAGATCTAATCAGTATTATTCACAATTGTCCCGTGGGAACTCCTGAGTCTTGGATCGGGGCGAGGGTCCCTCATTATATAGTCCACTGTACGAGTTCTCGTATATGGGCTATAGCCCCTCGTGCATATGGTAGCCAACTGATTGGTCATCACGCAATGGTCTCCGTCCACATGTAGTATGGTGGATATGCAGTCCACCAGTCATGCATGTCTAGGAACCCTCACACGTCAACAACATCCACAGGTAGTTGCAACCATGGTGGATGCAACACTTGATATTTGATTGTCATTTTTGATTTTCATTTTTGATTGTCATTTTTATTCTCATTTTTATTCTCATTTTTATTCTCATTTTTATTCTCATTTTTATTCTCATTTTATACTCTCATTTTACTCTCATTTTATATATTCTTGTTGACACTCATTTTTACACCCATTTTTACACCCATTTTTACTCTCATTTTATACTCATTTTTACACCCATTTTTACACTCATTTTTACACCCATTTTTACACCCATTTTTACTCTCATTTTATACTCATTTTTACACCCATTTTTACACTCATTTTTACACCCATTTTTACACTCTTTTTATACTCATTTTTATACTCATTTTATATATTCTTTTTGACACGTCACGTGCTCTTTGTATTATGTACATTCTCCAATGATTCCTCAAAAGGAGGGGTCCGAACTATAGCATTAGATAACGGGGTCGCCAAGCCTGGCTGAAGTTACTGGTCTTAGTGGTTGGCTGCCACCTTAACTGTAATCGTAGTCCCAAAACAGACGGTCCTAAAGACCCTCCTTTGTCTTACTAATAGGAAAAAGTTTAGAATAGGAAAAAGTAATAGGAAAAAAAAATAGAATAGGAAACAGTAATAGGAAAAAAGTATAGAATAGGAAAAAGTAATAGGAAAAAGTAATAGAGCAGGAGTCTACAATAGGAGTATACAATAGGAGTCTACAATAGGAGTGTATGAGCATACAATAGCACTGCAGTAGTATAGTATAGTATAACCAGTGCTCATAACCGTTTGATTTACTAATATATGTAGATGTATAATCGCGATATTGAATAGTCAAAGGCCCCTTATACGTGTGATTATGATTCCCAATATGGTGGTTTTCCTATTGATACGTTCTGTTTCTTCGGCAATGAATAGTGTTATGTTATAGTAGATAGAGTATATTAAAGTTTATTCGGCACTACAGCCAGTATGGTACATAGTACAGAGTCTATAAAATCATAGCACTATAAAATTATAGCACTATAAAATCACAGGACTATAAAATCATAGCACTATAAAATCATAGCACTATAAAATCACAGGACTATAAAATCATAGCTGTTAAATTAGAGCACTATAAAATCACAGGACTATAAAATCATAGCTGTTAAATTAGAGCACTATAAAATCACAGGACTATAAAATCATAGCACTATAAAATCATAGCACTATAAAATCATAGCACTATAAAATCACAGGACTATAAAATCATAGCTGTTAAATTCTTGTTGAACGTTATGTACTAATTTATCTATCTTGTTCGTTGATAGTTCCTCACAAAGAGGAACCAGTACGATTTATATAGCATTTGAAGAGAAATGTGGCAGTGAAAAGTCTTCATCGGAACAATGGTAATGATTGTTCTGGCCTCTTCAAAAAGGCCATCTTTGTTGATGGTCTAGGGCCGTGATACGGCATTCGTTATAGCCCTAATTAGTATCGGGCAGCGAGACTTCATAATCCTTCCATAGGTAGATCACTACCTTTGACGGATCTGAAAATAGCACTATAAAATCATAGGACAAAACAGTAAGGACTATAAAATTAAGGACTATAAAATTAAGGACTATAAAATTAAGGACTATAAAATTAAGGACTATAAAATTAAGGACTATAAAATTAACGACTATAAAATTAACGACTATAAAATTAACGACTATAAAATTAACGACTATAAAATTATAGTACTATTGTTAGACCCATCATGTGCACACTACCCGTAGAGGTATTGTTCGAGCCATACCCCGTGACTTGGACTCATCCATTCACCTTACCTCTTGTCATGGCATTTAACCATAGTACAGTATATAGCATAGTATATAGTAGAGTATAGTATAGTAGAGTATATAGTATAGTACATAGTATAGTACATAGTAGAGTATATAGTAAAGTACAGTACATAGTATAGTATAGTAGAGTATAGTATAGTATAGTACATAGTAAAGTACATAGCATAGTAGAGTACATAGTAAAGTATAGTAGAGTATAGTAGAGTACATAGTAAAGTACATAGTATAGTACATAGTATAGTAGAGTACATAGTATAGTAGAGTAGAGTATAGTACATAGTAGAGTACATAGTATAGTATAGTAGAGTATATAGTAAAGTACATAGTAAAGTATAGTACATGGTAGTACTTTTTTGAGTGGGTAATGTTAAGCCGTTCCCTCAAACACCTTTATTGGAGGTCGTATGATGGGCTTTCCAATATCTGGAACAATCCTTACCATTGTTCTAGTGGAGAGTTTTCGGTGCCACGTTTCTCTCAAAGTTATAAGTCACTTCCGTTCCTCTCTGAGGAACCATCAACGAGCAAAGAATTACTAAGGCCTAAAAGTATTAAAGAACATAGCACTCTACTACTACTACTACTACTACTACTACTCATAATACTACTAATAATAATACTCTACTACTACTACTCATAATACTACTAATAATACTACTAATAATAATACTCTACTACTACTACTCATAATACTACTAACAATAGTATTTAGTAATCTTTTAGCTTTAGTAGCTATTTTACAGTCATAAACAGTTTCTAAGTTAGAAAAGTAAGTACGAAGTACATTTTTATTTTTCAATGAATTATTTAAAACTTTTTGATTAAGTAATTTAAGATCGGAATTTGAATTTGAATCAAGTTTAAATTTAACTTTATTAAGTTAACATTTATTTTAAAAAAAAGAATTGAAATAAAGATATAAATTAGTTATATACTTATTTATTTCTCATAAATATAAAAGACTAAATAATTAATATTTTAAATTAGTTAGTTTTAGATATTTTAATAATTCAAATTTTAAGTTCAAATTATGTTTAGCAATGTTATCATGATTTTTATTAACAACAGTTATAGGATTATTTTCTATTGCTTTATATTCCCATTTATCGTCAAAAAAAAAATCTAGAAACTCTAAAACTTCTAAGAGCTGGATTAAAAAGTGAAGTATATAGCAGATATTAAAGGTTATTTTGAAAATATAGATCATAAAATTTTAATGAAGATATTAGAGGAAAGAATACAAGATCCAATAATATTAAACCTGATAAGATCTGGTTTAAAAGCTAAAGTCTTCACAAATAAGAAAGTCTCAGTTGTTCGACAAAATTTTATTAAAAATGTATAAATAATGCCAAAGATACAATGAAAAGTTTTAAATGAATATGAATTTAATAAACTAAATTAATAATAATACTACTACTACTACTAATAATACTACTCATAATACTACTACTACTAACAATAATAATAATAATAATACTCATAATACTACTACTACTAATAATAATAATAATAATAATACTCATAATACTACTACTCTATTGAAAGGTCCACCTAATGTAGCCTGAATAGATTTAAGTAATGTACATGATCTCGCTCTACATAGAGCTGCATATTGAATGTCCAATGTCATAATTGGAGATAACAGGAACGGGTTTGCGCAGGCCCAGATCGTATATACCCAAAAAATCGTAAACACATAATATAAACACAAAATATGAAACAAAATATGAAACAAAATATAAACACATAATAAACACATAATATAAACACATAATATAAACACATAATATAAACACATAATATAAACACATACTATAAACACATAATATAAACACATACTATAAACACATACTATAAAAACATACTATAAACACATACTATAAAAACATAATATAAACACAAGAAATGGCACAGATCACAAATCTGAAAAATAGTAGGCGGACAGAAAACGTAGGTTGGGTGCGGATCAGAAAATGAGTGTACCGAATTAGCGTACCAGAAGTGAGCGCACCAAAGTAGCGCACCAAAGTAGCGCACCAGAAGTGAGCGCGCCAGAAGTGAGCATACCAGATTTCGCAGCCATTTTGTGACAAACCACGAACTATATAAACCCAGGCCCCCCCCCCATATTCTCATTCCCTACCACCACCACTTTTTTAAAAAACAGAAACAGAACAAACCAAAAAAAAAAAAAAAAAAACAAAACAAAACAAAGCAATACAGAAACAAACAAACCAGAAAAAAAACAGAAACAAAACAAACCAGAAACAAACAAACCAGAAACAAACAAACCAGAAACAAACAAACCAGAAAAAAAACAGAAACTCTTCACCAAAATGCATCTCCTCTTTCTATTCCTCCTCTTACTCATTCTTCCAGGAAGTGCTGGAATCGGCATCACAATCTCGCTTCTAATGGACTACCTAGACCCAGAAAACTCTGCCCAAAAGAATCAAGTACAGGAAAACTTGGAGAACGAGGATTTAAAAAAGCAGAAAAAGAGGACAAAGAAAAAGCAGAAAGAACTTTTCTTACTGACCACTCCGAAACAGACCCGTGGCCAAAAGGGACTAACATTTCATGGATGTTTGCAAGCTCCGCGGCACTTGGGGTCACAGAAAGTAGGAAAGGCAAGATAGAAATACTTGTAGTCAGAAAGGCAAGATAGAAATACTTGTAGTGGATCTCTTGCATCCAGGAGTCTCATGAAGTATGAACTCTGAAAGACAACACTCGGACTCTGTGAGACGATTGATTAATAGCTAAGTAATAAAAAATTGCAGATAGTACTTGGTAGAGCACTAGAGCCAGGGAAACACCAACACTGGTAAACTGAAGCCAAGTCTCTGATCTACAACCGACATGTATTTTCGTCTAATACTCCCTCAGTATTCTAGTCATAGTTAAATCTAATCATAGTACTAATTCTCATAGTACTAATTCTCATAATACTAATTCTCATAGTACTAATTCTCATAATACTAATTCTCATAGTACTAATTCTCATAATAAAAATTCTACTCTAATACCCAGAATACTACCCAGAATACTAATTCTAACCTACTACTACCCATAACACCTGTCAACGAGTACCTAGCATGTACGAGGAAAAGTACTTCGTGGATATGTTGAATCAGGCCACTGAAAAACAATAGGGCTGTGCACACCTCGAACAATAAGGCAGTGCAGACCCTAGATGAACAAAAAGTATAAGAGGTGCTGCGGTCCCATCACATAGGACTTTGGTCTTGTAAGGTACTTACATATCCCTGTATATTAATATATACTAAAACAAAAGTTGAGCACACCAAATCCACTCATAATACTAATAATACTAATAATACTAATAATACTAATAATACTAATAATAATAATACTAATAATACTAATAATACTAATAATACTAATAATACTAATAATACTAATAATACTAATAATAATACTAATAATAATGATATTAATAATACTAATAATACTCATAATACTAATAATACTAATAATACTAATAATACTAATAATACTAATAATACTAATAATACTAATAATACTAATAATACTAATAATACTAAGATGTTAAACCTACCATGGATAAACACACTACCCAAAGAGGTATTGTTAGAGCCTACGAATGCCAATGACTTGTCCAAGGCGTCATACCCCGCGACTTGGACCCATCATTTCACCTTACCTCGTGACATGGCATTTAACCATGCTTCACTTCTCTGGTACCCACAGGCTAACTATATAAGTACTCAGATCCCCACCTATTGGGGATCCATCGGCGAATAAACATACGAAACAGAGTACTGGATGTTACCAGAATCTAACAATATACTCTGTATACTGTCAGATCCGCCATGGGTAGTAACCTACCTATGGAGGGATTAGGAAATCTCTCTGGCCGATCCTATTTAGGGCTACTACGAATGCCGTCCCACGGCGTTCGACCATCAACAATGATGGCCCTTTTTCGAAGATGCCAAGAACAATCATCACCATTGTTCTTGGTGAAGAGTTTTCACTGCCACGTTTCTCTTCAAAAGCTATATAAATTGCACTGGTTCTTCTTTGAGAGGAACCATCAACGGATAAATAGTTAACATAGTACAATACGTTCAACAAGATCTAACATATACTATAAAAATTATATACTCTGTATACTATAAAACTATATACTCTGTATACTATAAAACTATATACTCTGTATACTATAAAACTATATACTCTGTATACTATAAAAACTATATACTCTGTATACTATAAAATCTATATACTCTGTATACTATAAAATATGTACTCTAAATACTATAAAAACTATATACTCTAAATACTATAAAATTATATACTCTGTATACTATAAAACTATATACTCTGTATACTATAAAACTATATACTCTGTATACTATAAAAATTATATACTCTGTATACTATAAAATATGTACTCTAAATACTATATACTCTAAATACTCTGTATACTATAAAATATATGTACTCTGTATACTTTTGTAGAGAAGATAACGCCAAATCCGCAATGACGGTTGCGGCACCAGGACGACCTGTGATTAACCAGGAGTAATATACAGTGGATGACTCATACTATAAGATATTGACCTCATAATGTCATCAAGATATGTAAATACTGGGGGGAAGTGTTTGCTTCAGGAATAGGACACGGAGAGTTGTCAATGCTCATTGAAGTATTATCAATACGAGATCTTTTGGTGGTCTGGTTCTTGCATCTTGGTATCCCTCCGGGCAGTTGCAAGTAGTAAAAGTATAAAGTATAAAGTATAAAGTAGTAAAAGTAGTAAAAGTATAAAGTATAAAGTAGTAAAAGTAATAAACGTATGCAAGTATAAAGTAGTAAAAGCAGTAACAGTATAAAGTAGTAAAAGCAGTAACAGTATAAAGTAGTAAAAGTAGTAACAGTATAAAGTGTAAAGTATAAAGTTAACCTGTAGATTAGATAACGCCGGATCTACAACGACGGTTGCAGCACCAGGAGAACCTGTGATTAACCAGGAGTAATATACAGTGGATGACTCATACTATAAGATATTGACCTCATAATGTCATCAAGATATGTAAACACTCTAGGGGAAGTGTTTACTTCAGGAGGAGAAAAGTGAAGTGTTTACTTCAGGAGAAGAAGAGTTGTTAGTGCACATTGAAGTATATCAATACGAGATCTTTTGGTGGGTCTGGATCTTGGGGACATCTTGGTATTCCTCCGGGCAGTTGAGGTTCAATTCTATACTAACAATAAGTGGGGGCAAAGTCCCCTTTATATATTTGGAGATTCTTCCTTCATCATGGCATTCATTGTAACCACAATTGATTGCCGCAGGAAAACAGATGGCTGGCTAACCAGCAAGCCGAGGTTATCAGAGTGCGTTCTTTTCATTGCTGGTTTTCAACAACTCTGTATACTGTATACTATAAAATCTGTATACTCTAAATACTCTATATACTGTATACTCTGTATACTGTATATACTGTATACTATAAAATCTATATACTCTAAATACTCTATATGCTATAAAATCTGTATACTCTAAATACTCTATATACTCTAAATACTCTATATACTGTATACTCTGTATACTATATACTCTGTATACTATATAATCTATATACTCTGTATACTATATAATCTATATACTCTGTATACTTTAAAATATATGTACTCTGTATGTCAATGAATACCTAGCGTGTACGGAGGCAAGGTACTTCGAGGATATGTTGTACGCAGGCCATTGACTGAACAATAAAGGCAGTGCAAACCCTGAATAAGGCAGTGCGGGTCTTAGACGAACTGAAAAGTATAAGAAGTGCTGTGGACCCGTTACATAGGACTTTGGTCTTGTAAGGTACTTACATATCCCTGTATATTAATATATACTAAAACAAAAGTTGAAAGTATACTAAAAAATCTATGTACTCTGTATACTCTATACTCTAAATACTATATAATCTATATAATCTATGTACTCTATATACTCTATATACTCTATACTCTAAATACTATATACTATAAAACTATATACTCTGTATACTATGAAATCGATGTACTATATAATCTATATAATCTATGCACTCTGTATACTCTAAATACTATATACTCTAAATACTATATACTTTATATACTTAAAGGGACTTTTGACTAAGAAACGTCATCATCTTTCAGCATAGTGTCTACGTTGACTATTAGGGTAGACCATTTCTGTTCACCAGTATAGTAGACTATAGTACAGTAGTACAGTAGACTATAGTACAGTAGTACAGTAGAATATAGTACAGTAGTACAGTAGACTATAGTACAGCAGTAAAGTAGACTATAGTACAGTAGTACAGTAGACTATAGTACAGTAGTACAGTAGAATATAGTACAGTAGTACAGTAGACTATAGTACAGTAGTACAGTAGACTATAGTACAGTAGTACAGTAGACTATAGTACAGTAGTACAGTACACTATAGTACAGTAGTACAGTAGACTATAGTACAGTAGTACAGTAGACTATAGTACAGTAGTACAGTAAAATATAGTACAGTAGTACAGTAGACTATAGTACAGTAGTACGGTTTAGTGACGGCATAAACATAGGTAAGTCAAAAGGTGATCCCGAAACAAATACTGGTGCATATTATTACTGGTAGTACAGTTTGATCTGTGTGTCACTGTGATACTATGGTAGTTTTTGCACTCTTTAATAGTCAGACGAGTGTCAGGTGTACTAGAAAAGAGAAGCACATATTCAACGTAGCATGCTGGTACAGTGAGCACTCTAATGTAAAGGTTCTAATGTAAAGGTTCTAATGTAAAGGTTCTAATGTAAAGTTTCTCTAAAACCCGTGCACCCATATACTACTTACTACTTACTACTTACTACTTACTACTTACTACTTACTACTTACTACTTACTACTTACTACTTACTACTTACTACTTACTGTGGAATCTTCATCAGTTTTGGCATCGAGAGTGGCATATTAAACTCGGACATCCTAGTCTTCGTGCATTTCATGCACTTCAACCTATTTGGAACATTCCAGATTCGATTCGACATGTTTCCTCTGGGGAATGTGAGACGTGTGCTCTATCTAAAAGCACTCAACGTCGTCCAAAAGAGACTCGTCCAAGAGACTCGTCCAAAAAAGACTCGTCCAAAAGAGACTCATCCAAAGAGACTCGTCCAAAAGAGAGTACTGGTGGTACCGAAGTTACCAGGCCCTTTCAACTTTTGCATGTTGATCTTAGTGGCCCCTTCGCCAATCCTCCTGCTCACGGTAATTCACGATATTTCCTCACAATTGTCGATCGTTTCTCCAGCTATACGGTGGGATATCCTATTCGCTACAAGTCAAATGCTGTCGAAGCTATTCAAGGTTTTATCAACGTCTCGTTCAACTCTCTTGGGTCGTCTCACTACCCTCGAGAAGTCTGTTCGGACAATGGACGGGAGTTTCAGAATGCGGCCTTGACATCTTTCTTTCTTCAAAAAGGTATTTTACACAGATTTACGGATACCTACTCCTCTTTTTAAAAAGGTATAACTGAACGACTGAATCGGACCATCCAGGAAAAAACCAGAACACTTTTCATTCTGGGCTCAATCAGACTCCTAAAGCCATTTTTGAATTTTCAAACACCTAAAGCCATTTTGAATTTTCAAACACCCAAAGCCATTTTGAATTTTCAAACACCTAGTCGATTATGGAATGGTACTGATGGTATTAGTCCCCATCTTCTCCATCCTTTTGGCTGCAAAGTCATAGTTATGCTTCCAACGGAACAACAGACGAACAAGTTTAATCAACGACTGGTGTTTCGCAGGTTACTTTTGTTGACAATGAATAGTACTTTCGTCAATATGAGTTTGCACCGAGTGATGTCGCAATCTTACGCAAATCGGGACTTGAAATTCCAGGTGGCATAAAACCACCTCCTGCAAACAAGCGTTTTGATGCTCCAACAAAGAAACTAATCTCCCATACGTTTGATTGATTGTTCCGTTATCCCACAAATTCAGGCAAATCGGTGGAGGGATAGGCGGATGTGTATGGATGTGACTCAGCCCGAAGGCCCTAACAAGTTTGCTAATACCATTCCGTCTCCTACCGTCACTAAAAGGAATCAGACTGCGCTATCACAGACCCTAAAACCTCGACTTGCACACTCCACTGTCCTGCTGGATCTGCAGGTTGTGAACAAGTCAGCTGAGTGTAATGGCCTGAGTTTTGCAGGGGACTCTAGGCCAACCATCAACGCCAAAAGCGATTGGTGCCACAACCACCTGATCTTCCGCAACCACCTGATCTGATGGTATCCTTGGTGGGCTTCAAAAACAGTGGTGGTACCCTCGAGTGTGCGTTCGGCCAAACGCCTTCTACCGAGTTCCGTACCCTTGACAGGCCTCTAACAGGTGTCTTACCGACTACTGCTATTCTTAAGGTGGGATTGGGCTAGGATTAAATTTAGATCATACCTTGACTTATACACTGGCCCTTGCACACATTACATAGATCTGTAGACACCTACAGACGTTTCTAATTTAAAGTTTCTAATTTAAAGTTTCTAATTTAAAGTTTCTAATTTAAAGTTTCTAATTTAAAGTTTCTAATTTAAAGTTTTTAATGTAAAGTACCTAGTGGTAAAGTACCTAGTGGTAAAGTACCTAGTGGTAAAGTACCTAATGGTAAAGTACCTAGTGGTAAAGTACCTAGTGGCATACTGAAAGGTACTAGAAAAGTCACAACTGAATACATACACATGTAAACCTAGAACTACTAGATCTATACTGCTGGACTATAGAGTTAGACCACACCTAGTAAACTATTCAGCTAGAAGAGCTGGCTTTCTCAGCCAATTAAGCCCAATGAATGTATAGTCCTGAAAAGTCCAGTCCTGAAAAATCTAGTCCTGAAAAGTCTAGTCCTGAAAAGTCCAGTCCCGAAAAATCTAGTCCTGAAAAGTCCAGTCCTGAAAAATCTAGTCCTGAAAAGTCTAGTTCTGAAAAGTCCAGTCCCGAAAAACCTAGTCCTTAAATAGACTATAGATTCATGTGAGAAGGTTTTGGTATAATTTCTCCGAGTCTGGAAAGTCTGAGTCAGAAAGTAGGTCAGGGAATTATGGAGTCAAAGTTTGGGAGTTTTGGGGTATGGTTAGATGCAATTTCTGATAGTGGGAAGCACCGAGTTTGATAAGCTATATACTCTATATCCTTCTATATTATGTATAATGTATTACTTCTATATTATGTATAATGTATTACTTCTATATTATGTATAATGTATTACTTCTATATTATGTATAATGTATTACTTCTATATTATGTATAATGTATTACTTCTATATTATGTATAATGTATTACTTCTATATTATGTATAATGTATTACTTCTATATTATGTATAATGTATTACTTCTATATTATGTATAATGTATTACTTCTATATTATGTATAATGTATTACTTCTATATTATGTATAATGTATTACTTCTATATTATGTATAATGTATTACTTCTATATTATGTATAATGTATTACTTCTATATTATGTATAATGTATTACTTCTATATTATGTATAATGTATTACTTCTATATTATGTATAATGTATTACTTCTATATTATGTATAATGTATTACTTCTATATTATGTATAATGTATTACTTCTATATTATGTATAATGTATTACTTCTATATTATGTATAATGTATTACTTCTATATTATGTATAATGTATTACTTCTATATTATGTATAATGTATTACTTCTATATTATGTATAATGTATTACTTCTATATTATGTATAATGTATTACTTCTATATTATGTATAATGTATTACTTCTATATTATGTATAATGTATTACTTCTATATTATGTATAATGTATATCCTTCTATATTATGTATAATGTATATCCTTCTATATTATGTATAATGTATTACTTCTGTATTATGTATAATGTATATACTGAAAAACTACAGACCTAATTCTGTCTAATTCTGTTTATATAGCTCTCACTCTCTTCTTATCACAAATTTCTTCGATTTGTCAATCTGCTAAATCTGGAAAGACTTTGCTCCAAAACTCTGGATGCAGTTCCACCGTTTCATTCTGTCCATTCTAGCTCCAAAACTTTTCGATTCGGTTCTAAATCTCTTCTAAATTGCTGAATTGTGTCAAATTCTGTCCCATTCTGTTTAATTCTCCTCTAAATCGAAATTCTGTCAAATTCTCTTCTAAATGAATCCATTTCCGTCCAATTCTCCTCTGAATCTATCCATTTCTGTCCAATTCTCATTCTTTTGGTTTCCTCCTGGACGTGGTTGTCAAATGGCAGTCGCTATAGTAGCAAATTCAGTTGCTCAAATAGAAATAGCCCTGATGCAAAAAGAGATCCATTTGGAAAGGAGTCTAAATAATCCCAATCCAGACAAAAATCGTCTTTTCTTAGCAGGGAAATATATTATCAATGCATATCAAAGGATGTTTTGACAATATTTCACATAATTGACTTATTGGTAATTCACCTATGCCAAAAGAATAAGAAACTTTACGACCTAGACTTCTTAAAGCTTCAAGATTAGAAATTGACAAGAGTGTATCACCTAGTATTTCGTCGAGGGGGAATTGGATCTCCTTTGTTAAACTGATCGCTTGATGGTTCACGAACTATTTGAAAAAGGTATGAAAAATTGTTACCCCAAAACTGGTAGACATAAAGGTACTTTTGTACATCCTGAGAAGCAAAAAGGCTAGAAAGGAAAGGTTCCGTACTTGAAAATGATAGAGATTCTAAACCTGCGTAAATCCGGAAGACTGCTATAAATCTCTTCTCTGGTCTCTTCTTTATTCTTCTAGTCTCTTCTCTTCTCTTCTCTGGTCTCTTCTCTGGTCTCTTCTCTTCTCTTCTCTGGTCTCTTCTCTGATCTCTTCTCTGGTCTCTTCTCTGGTCTCTTCTCTGGTCTCTTCTCTGATCTCTTCTCTGGTCTCTTCTCTGGTCTCTTCTCTTCTCTTCTCTGGTCTCTTCTCTGGTCTCTTCTCTGGTCTCTTCTCTGGTCTCTTCTCTGATCTCTTCTCTGGTCTCTGTTCTAATTTCACTCCTCCTTCTCCTTAACGTCCCTGAACTTGACCATTTGCATGGCAATGTACGCATTGAGGGCCAACGACGACGAATAGCCCGCAAGCAAAATCTTATCCCTGGGTCTGGAGCGGCGGAAATTGGACACAGTGGTGAACACGCGGATCAACGAACCAAGCACGTTGGCTCCAATGGTCACCTCCGATAAATGTTTGGTGGAGCGCAAAGCAGCATTGCGTCTGATCTGAGGGATCTTGGCAGCTATGGAGATGGGAATATTGACCAATTGCAAGGCCTCAATCAAGCCACGTGGAGCTATTTTGGTAAGGAACACAACGACCCCCAAAACACTGGCCACGGGTTTCACCATGTGAGCATAAACGGACTCCCTGGAAAGGTGCGGCATCTGGCGACGGAGCTTGTAGTACTCCAAAATAAGCAAGAGCGCAATATTCTGCATGGCCAAAAGCATGGACTCGCCATAGTTGACAAACGAATTGTGGGTTTGCTGGTTGAAGGTCACGTGCACCACCTGCCCCAAGGTCTCCAACTTGACCGAATTGGCCGACAACCCCGAGGCAATCTCCATGCGTTCCTCCTCCGTTTTCTGGCCCGTGATCTTACGGATCTGCGGCACTTTTATCACCGACGAAACCGACACCATCAATGCTCCCAACACCATGGACAACACGCGGGCATAGCCTATGGCCTTGATCTGGCGAAACGCAAACTGCAAGATCACTTTATTGGAAACCTCGGGGTCTCGAATGAGACGTACTAGCATGAGAATGAGCGACATCAAAATGGTACTAGTAGTGGTAGTGGTGGTAGTACTAGTAGCGCTTAATGGTGATGGTAGTACTAGTAGTAGTGGTGGTGGTAGTGGTGGTAGTACTAGTAGTAGTAGTGGTGGTAGTAGTACTTAATGGTAGTAGTAGTAGTGGTGGTAGTAGTACTTAATGGTAGCACTAGTAATATGTAACGGTGGTAGTGGTGGTGGTAGTGGTGGTGGTAGTGGCGGTGGTGGTCGTGGCGGTAGTAGTGGTAGTAGTAGTGGTGGACGGTTTGGGGGTTTTGGTGGGATGAGCATGTGCGAATCACGTGCAACGTGGGGAAGCATGTGCGTTGCGCAACCCCAGTCCAAATCGGGCAAGTCCTACTTCAGAACCCTAGGTGCAAAGGATTTTAGCCCCACTCCTCATGTAGAATTGGTCTTGTGACCTATAACTTAATATCCCCATATAATAACATATACTAGGACATAAGTTGAAGCAAGCTGATATTCCTTCTAGTGAGCGACCCTGTGATCTGAAAACAACCCGAAAATATAGCGACATTATACACCATGACAGTTTTCTTACGAGAAGAGCCAATGGTGAAATCCATAGACTTTTCACACCATCGAGCCACAATTCAAAGGGCCAAGCTCCAATATAAAGGTCAAGAGCCAAAACAAGGGCCAAGCTCCAATATAAGGGCCAGTAGAAGGAATAGCAGTAAAGTGGAAGTAGAAGTGAACTGAAACTTCTACTAAAATAAAACACCACGTCAAGACAGTGATCCCACTTGTTTATTCTGTGGCTCCTCACTGGCTTCCAGTAACTTTTATCCTGGGAAACTTCTCTTCCAATACTCATCGCAATCACTTCTGATCTGGTCCGGTCCCCCATGTTCTTCTTCTGATGCTCCTTAAAAGTAGAATCAACACCAACTGACATTGGATATGGGCCAAGCATTCTGCTGAAGTCCCACCATATGATTGATTTTGCACCCAGTCTGTGACCTGCCCAAAGTCTGAGCAACAGTATCACCATGAACTTCTGTATACAAATCATCGGTTTTATCCCACAATCATCGGTTTTATCCCACAAATCATCGGATTCACCACACATATCACATCAGAATCATTCGGCAACTTCATAATCTTCACCGACGCTTCTGCGTCTTCAACACAGCCACCTTCTGCTCCAACACATTCTTAGTGCTCTCAATGTACTTCAAGTTGTTCAAGTGGAGATTCAACAACTTAACCATCTCCTCCACAGCATTGCTCTCGCCCGACCCAGTTCCAGAAACTGGATTCAACAACGCCTTGTTAAATGAATCTGAAACAGCATTGATTTCGCCCACCAACGACGTCAAATTGTCGCTCAACGTGTCGAGCCGGTCGTCCAATAACTTGGCATTGTTGTATGCTTTTTCCCGCAACTTGTCCGTGACGTTGGACGTGTCTGGGGTGGAAGTGGTTCCGTTCGTGGATGCTGAAGTTTCTGCACTGCTCATTTCAATGCTATTGAGCAAAATCTCCGCCTGCTGCTCGTAATTGTCCAAGATCTTATCGAGCTCATCCTGCTGCCCTTCCACAAAGGTCAACTGCTGGTCGATTCTCTGCTGCAAGGCCTCCACCTCCATGGAGTCCCGGTGCAAGATGCTGATTTCGTCGGCACTTTTAGCGAGTTTGTCGTCCCACACCTGCACTTTGGCCGTGTACTTGTCGAAGATGTCGCTTGTACGGGTCAACTGCTTGGACCACTTGATCACCAAATCATCCATGGTTTTGTTGTCCAAGGAAACGGCCATTGGCTGGACTTGCGTAGGCTTCAAGTTAGGTGCATTGACGTCACTTTTGGGCACACTTCTAGGCTCATTTTTGACGTCTTTGGTATCGTTTTTAGCGTCTTTTTCGGCAGTATCTTTGGCTCCGAACTGAGGTTTTTCAGCCTCTTTATTTCCGGGTTTTCCAAATAAACTAGAGGAGCCGGAGGTCTCCGTTTTTCCAAACGAAAAGGCGGGTTTCTCCTCCTTCTTTTCGTCTTTGTCCTTGCTCAATGAAAATGCAGGAACTTTGCTCTCGGATTTTTCCAGAGACCCAAAAAGAGATGGTTTGTCACTCTTCTCCAGACCTCCGAACGAAAAGGCCGGGGTTTTTTTGTCGGACCCTGAAGGCTTTTCAGTTGCTTTTTCTTCTGGCTTTCCAAACGAAAGAGCTGGCTTCTCTGTATCCGATTTCGCAGGGAAGGAAAAGGCCGGCTTTTTGTCGGAGTCGGCCTTTTGTCCGAATAGAGAACCAGCAGGCTTTTCGGAGTCGGACTTTTGTCCAAACAAGGAACCAGTAGGCTTTTCAGAGTCGGACTTTTGTCCAAACAAGGAACCAGCAGGCTTTTCGGAGTCAGATTTTTGTCCAAATAAAGAACCAGCAGGCTTTTCAGTATCAGATTTTTGCCCGAATAGAGAACCTGTATTCGTAGATTTGTCTGAATTGCCAAACAAACCCGATGCCTGTTTAGTTTCGGCTGGTTTTCCGAATAAGCTTCCCAGGGCCTCTTTGTTTTCGGCTGGTTTTCCAAATAAACCTCCAGATGCAGGCTCTTTAGATTCTGTTGGTTTTCCAAACAAACCTCCAGATGCAGGCTCCTTAGATTCTGTTGGTTTTCCAAACAAACCCCCAGGTGTAGGCTCTCTAGATTCTGTTGGTTTTCCAAACGAACTAGTGCCTGCAGCAGATCCACTTGTAGATGTGGGTTCAGGTGTTCCACCCAATCCAGGCTTAGCACCGAATGCGGAAGTAGTTGTGCCAAATGCGGAGCCTGTTGCATTTCCACCAGCAGCGCCACTTCCAAACGCGGATCCAGTTGTACCAAATCCAGTTCCGGTAGTACCGAATGCGGATCCACTTGCAGTGTTGTTTGCAGTGTTATTTGCAGTGTTATTTGCGGTGTTATTTGCAGTGTTATTTTCAGTGTTATTTGCAGTGTTATTTGCAGTGTTATTTGCAGCACCGCTTCCAAATCCAGATGTACCCGTTCCAAATCCAGAAATTCCCGTTCCAAATCCAGACGTTGTCGTTCCAAATCCAGACGTTCCTGTTCCAAATCCAGAAGTTCCCGTTCCAGAATTGGTTGTTCCAGAATTGGTTGCTCCAGAGTTGGCTGCCGTTTCGTTTGGCTTAGTAAACGCAAACGCCGGTGTGGCACCTGTTCCCGTGTTACTTCCAAAAGTATTTGTACTCTGATTGCTTCCCCCTGATCCGCCTGCATTAGCGCCAAAGAGAGGGGTGGAGGAGTTGTTGGTTGCCGAGGCGGTTGTATTGGCCAGGGTGTTTGCGGAGGCACCGAAGGCGGAGCCAGCCTGCAGGTTCAGACCGAAGTTGAAGGGCTTCAGGTTTGAATTGCCGAACCCGGACGAGCCCTGTGTGTTGTTGGATCCAAACATGGTTGTGTAGAAAGGAAATGGAGTGAGAAAAGATGTATATGCTACACCCGCACACCATATATGCAGGTTATTGTTTCTGAGATACGTACACCATCTTGTTTAAACCCGTACACCTGCTTTAAAATAATTCGGCAACTACTTTCCCAAGTCAATTGACCCGTTAGCTCAACTACTACTCTTATAATTGACGCCTTACCCTACTTTTCTTATAATTAACTCTAGAATTGACTGATCGTGTATTACTATTTTCTTACTTCTTGGAGCCTTGAGCAGCAACGGCGGCAGCACCGGCAGCAGCAGCCTCAGGGTCCAAATAGTAGGCAGGCTTGGTTGGCTTCAACTCAGCGTCCAACTCGTAAACCAAAGGAATACCGGTTGGGATGTTCAAGCCGGCAATCTCGTCGTCGGAGATGTTATCCAAGTGTTTGACCAAACCTCTCAACGAGTTTCCATGGGCAGCGACGAGCACGGTCTTACCTTGCAACAAGTCACCGGCAATCTCATCCTGGTAGTAAGGCAACAATCTGTCGATGACCAACTTCAAGGACTCGGTCTTTGGAATCACAGCTGGGTCGATCTTGGAGTAACGAATGTCACCCTGTTGAGAGTACTCAGAGTCGGCCTCAATCACTGGAGGAGGCACGTCGAAGGATCTTCTCCAGGTCTGAAACTTCTCCTGGCCGTAGGTCTCCAAGGTCTGGGCCTTGTCCTTTCCTTGCAAGGCACCGTAGTGTCTCTCGTTCAATCTCCACGATCTCTTGACAGGCACGTACAATTGGTCAGCAGAGTCCAAGGCCAAGTTGGCGGTTTGGATGGCTCTGGACAAAGTGGACGTGTGCAAGATGTCGACGTTGATCTTAGCCTCCTTGAGCAACTCACCGGCTCTCTTGGCCTCCTTTTGGCCAACCTCGGATAACCGCACGTCCACCCATCCGGTAAAGAGGTTCTTCTCGTTCCATTCGGATTGTCCGTGTCTAACCAAAACTAATTTAGGCATTGTGTTGAAATTGTTGTAATGAAGGGGAAAGGAAATTAGTGCGGATTTCGAGCCTTTATATCCATGCGACTGTGGAGGATTGAAGCCCGAGTGTCACGCGACATCCGTACCTTCCGCGATCAGACCACAACACCACACCTGGTGAATCCCCAAAAACAAAACGACATGTCTGGCTTGGTCAGGGTAATGATGATCAGTTCATTCCATAATTTACCATCATATCCTCGACCTTTTGGTGGTCTGCTGGATTGGCGGCCAGCTCGTAGATGGTCACTACTGGGTCTCGGTTGAGATGGGTAAACTCTCCCCTCAACTCAATGGAGTGTAGATGGCTCTCCTCCTCGTCTCCGTGGATGTTTTCAATAAACACCGCTAACGTATGAACCCCTGTAAAGACGTGCCGGGGTAAATGGTGCTCAACGAAGTCATCGCCCTCGAGAAACTCCGGCACCTCTGCATCATCCTCGGTATTGTAGTTCACGCCCACCTGAGGATGCTCCACCTGGTAAGTAGGCTTGTCAGTGACATTGTTAAAGTCGATCTGCTTGTTTTTCCAGAGCTTGATGACTCGGGGGCAGTACATATCGCCGTTCGTGCGTAGCACAAGGCTGTGGAGCTTGACACTACCATTCAAAAACGGAATGTGGATGATCATCTGTTCGTCTGCATCGGACCGAACCACGGGTCTAAGTGAGTACCGGTCGTTTGCGCTCTTGAAGAGTTTCTGAACGTCTTCCTGCTTGTTACTGGTATTCAAGGCAGTCACATGGGGAAGGTTGATTTTGGAGTTGAGCAGCTGGGCCGAAGATGTCTCTTCAGGGGGGACGTGGCCGTGGTCGTGGTCATGGCCATGCCCTTTTTCTCCCTGGTGTCCATTTCCACCGTGTCCATGGTAATGTTCGTCTTCACACGACATCTGATTGTCAAAAGAGCAGAGAAATCAGAACCAATAAAAAGTCGGAACTAATAAGTCAATAGTATCAATTGTTGGACCAAGCCCAGTTGATAATGGAGCAATATCAAGAGATAAAATATAAATTGATGGAGCAAAGATTATCAATAGAGGTGTAGAGGTTGGAGGTGGGCGAAGAGGGAAGTGGTTCGGAGCTCCTTATTATATGGTGAGTGGGGAGCCTGCATACATCCCGCCGATCCTGGTCACGAATTGCAGCCATGCCCACCCTGGAATAGGGAGAAGTTACTGCGAACAGCCCCCTATATATATGCACCCGGGCGCTTTCACCTATATGTATGCACCCGGGCGTTTTTGTGGCTGGCTGTAAAACCTGAAACATGGCCCCCGACGTGCGTCTTGCAGCGTACATGCGGCAACGCTATAAAAGGCCGCAGGGCCCCCAGCAATAAGGCCACATTTTAGGGATTCAGAATGGCGTGCAATTTGCCCTTTTGGGCTGGAGTCAGTGGGGTCCACGTGTTCCTGGCTCCATTACGTACGCTGGTTTGGTACACTGCCTCTACCTCACCTCAGTGTTGACAATGATACTGTATCAGCCCAAAATCTGGTCATCACTATGTTGACAGCATGTCAACTTAGTCATGGTGTTAACTTGGTGTTAACTTGGTGTTAACTTGGTGTTAACTTGGTGTTAACTTGGTGTTAACTTGGTGTTAACTTGGTGTTAACTTTGTGTTAAATTGGTGTTAACTTGGTGTTAACTTGGTGTTAACTTGGTGTTAACTTGGTGTTAACTTGGTGTTAACTTGGTGTTAACTTGGTGTTAACTTGATCTTAAATTGGGGTGCAACTCAACTGATTTATACCTAAATGATTTGGTGACTTGGAGTTGTGTTGGCTAATTTAAACTGGTATTAAACTTCGACCAGCATGATTAGGTCTGTGTTGATTAAGACGGTGTTATAACAAATAAGTGATCATCTGGGACTCGGGTGGGTTAGAGCAGAATTATGTTAGAATGAATTAGTGCTGTAATGGACTGTTTGACGGTTGACGAAGTTCGAAGTCGGTGTTCAATTGAAATGATGGTTTAGTTAGATTGTTGTGACAAACTACTCATTTGCTTAGACCTGGTTCTGAGATAAGTGGTCACGTAACTTGAAAGTGGACAAAGTTGACATCGGTGTCGTGACTAGCCTAGTTACTAGTTTAGTTTGGACTGGATACTCACGTTGAACATTGGCTTTTATGTGGGCTCTCTCTTGAAGGCTTGAAACTTGAAGTTTTGGGAATCTGAATCTTGGAACCTTTGAAGTTGTGAAGTTTTGGAAGCAGCTAAAAAGGCTGGAAGAACAAAAGTGCTCGAAAAAACATTGAAAAGGCTGAAAGAAGATGTAAGCCCACTGAGTATTGACTAAATTGGAGAGCATTGAAAGAATACTTGAAGACTCAAAAGAAGGCCGAGGGTCAGGAGAATACTTGAATAGTATTGAAACCAGATTGAAGAAAACGACTGACCTCAATGAATCAATGACTTGGCTTGATTTGTCTTGTACTGGTTGATTTGAGCACACTGATGAATGGCCTTGGATTGGTTGATTTAAGGACTTAGGACTCCTGAGAGAACACTAGGGAACTAGGGAACACTAGGGAACTAGGGAACACTAGGGAACTAGGGAACACTAGGGAACTAGGGAACACTAGGGAACTAGGGAACACTAGGGAACTAGGGAACACTAGGGAACTAGGGAACACTAGGGAACTAGGGAACACTAGGGAACTAGGGAACACTAGGGAACTAGGGAACACTAGGGAACTAGGGAACACTAGGGAACTAGGGAACACTAGGGAACTAGGGAACACTAGGGAACTAGGGAACACTAGGGAACTAGGGAACACTAGGGAACTAGGGAACACTAGGGAACTAGGGAACACTAGGGAACTAGGGAACACTAGGGAACTAGGGAACACTAGGGAACTAGGGAACACTAGGGAACTAGGGAACACTAGGGAACTAGGGAACACTAGGGAACTAGGGAACACTAGGGAACTAGGGAACACTAGGGAACTAGGGAACACTAGGGAACTAGGGAACACTAGGGAACTAGGGAACACTAGGGAACTAGGGAACACTAGGGAACTAGGGAACACTAGGGAACTAGGGAACACTAGGGAACTAGGGAACACTAGGGAACTAGGGAACACTAGGGAACTCTGGAGAACATTAGGGAACTCTGGAGAACTTTGGAGAACTCTTAAAGAATTGCAAACTTCCAACTAAGATGAGTTGGAGAACGTCAATACCGTCAAACCGACATTGAAATTACCTTTGTCTGATGCCGAGAAGTTGCTTTACGGTCACTTGGCCAAGCCTCACGCAAAATACCTTGAGCTTACTTAAGTTAAGACCCGAGAGTGGGTGTCAAGATGCCAGTTACCGATGGCCATTCTGCAGTTCATTTCTCATAGAAATGGAGACTTCACGATAGGATGTTTGGAACGAATTCAGGACCTCAAAGATTAAAACGGTATAATGTTTAGAGACGTGAAAGGTTTCAAAAGCATTGGTTGAAGATTGGCGTAAGTTACGAATCAAGATCTACAACTTGAATAAATCCTTGATTCACTAGAGTCCTTCTTGAGTCCTTTATGATTACTCTGATTACTCTTGATCTACAGCTTGGACTTTACCTGACTATACTCGACTTTCCAGGAGATCTACAATTGTCTACATTGAAGACTCTTGGACTTGACCTGACTTGCCAGGAGACCTTCACAAACTAGCATCAAGAATGATCCAGCAACAATGATCCAGCAACAATCAAATCCACCAACAATCAAATCCACCAACAATCAAATCCACCAACGATCAACTCCACCAACCAATAACTGCTAAACTGCCATGACAGCCAATAACCTTCAATGTCAATCACTACTACCTGCCAATCCTACCTGCCAATCCTACCTGCCAATCCTACCTGCCAATCCTACCTGCCAATCCTACCACTGCCTTCACTGCCTTCTGCCGATACTACTATCTACAACATTACATTTGGCTGGCTGCGTTTGACTGGTTGTGCGAAGGCTAATCTCTACCAGGACAATTACCATACGTTATTTGCACCCAAAAAAATGCAATGTTACAAAAAAGATTTGCAATTAACTCACCATCCAGCTTCGCATTGGCCTTGCTCTTTCCTTACACCCATGCCTGCCATCAACACATGCCTATATTCATCCATCCATCCATCCATCCATCCATCCATCCATACATTTCTCCCTACCTGCTCCAATTCTTACCTGCCTTTACCTGCTCCTGCATACCCGTGCCATTGGTGATCCATTAAAATACTGGTGGTGGTAATTGTAGTAGCACCCCCTAAACACGTTATGTGTCCTGCAACCACACCGACAGTCCACGTGTAACTGTTACACCAGTACATCCCCTTTCCTGCCTACACCTCAAACTGCCTACCCCTACACAGTGCCTACATCCGTACACCCACCATATCCCCCTTTCATTTCTGTCTATACTTCCCCTTCCCCCTTCTCCCTCCTTGCCTGCACTGGGGCTGCGACTAAAGCTTATTAGTGATGATGGAAGGGTGCATGGCGACCACAGGCCGGCCTGCACAATGGCGCGAAACAAAAGAAACTCCTCCCACAACTCCGGCCTCGCCTAATGTAGCCCTAGAATTTGCCATGGAATTGCCCTAGAATTTGCCATGGAATTGCCATAGAATTAGGGTCATCACCTATTCCGGGTTCGGCGCAAGGAAAATGTATCAGCAGTCCGAGGGTCCTATTTCCGGCCCTATTTCTGGCCCCTCGCCTGACCAGAAGTAGCAAATCAGATTAAGTTTTGCAAATCAGATTAAGTGTTTTTGCTTATGATCACATTCCAGGTCAGACCCTCAGCAATGTTCAGGTGTACAGGGGAGATCCATGATTGTTTTATGATTTTTTTATGATTGTTTCACGTTTCATGTTTCATGTTTCAGGAATGTTTCATGTTTCGTGTTTCTTGTTTCACGTGGTGTTCGTGTGGTGGCCTGGTTACAGCCTTGTTGGTCTTGGAGACCTATTGTTTATGCTGCAGGCCGGCTGAGCCAGACCGTCGCTCATTCCGGAACAGCCGCAGCGTGCGCAGCCAGACTTGCCGCCTGCACCCGTACCACAGGGTGCATTAGTGCATATACCGCGTGTCTGCACACAGCGACATTTATGACATCATAGTGAAACTCCAGCAACCACGGGCCCAATGAAGAGCGCGACAAAAGAAAGGACGTACTGCAGGCAACCAACCCACCTTATGCTTTTAGCTTGTCTGGCGCATCCGCACTGCACACACCTCCCCCGCTACGTCATTGTGACGTGATCCGTCTGGCCCACATTAACCACCTGGCCCTCGGAAAAACACCCGCCACTTTAACGTCTCAAAACACAACAGTTTTTTGGCCCTCTTTTGGCACTCAATGGGTGAATTACTGGAACCAGTAAGGGCTTTCATGCTATAGGCATTGCCTGTATAGATTGGGTCACATGACTGCAATGCTGCGGTGAAACAGGAGGCACCGAGCCACGTTATCGAGCCTCATTTACGACGTGAGAAAAGAAAGCAAAAAAAATAAAAAAGAAACGATATGCAATCTATCAGCATTTTGATATCTTATGCGGAAAATCTGCGGCGCAGCGTGCAGGACCAGCCTCTACTTCTGGACATCTGATGATGTAGCCCAAGCTTCTGGCGAATTATAAAAGGGTGGGCAATTCCCAGATTTTTGGCGGATATTCTATCATTCATTTTTACTTCACTCAACCATGACTTTACAAAAACAACCTGCCGTCTTCAATATCCACGCTGCTCTCTTCGACTGTGATGGTACTTTGGTCAACTCCACTGGTGCTATTTCTGAGTTCTGGAGAGACTTCGGTAAGACCAGAGAACACGTGAACCCCGAGGAGATCATCAAGACTTCGCATGGTTGCAGAACCTTCGATGTCATTGCCAAGTGGTCTCCAGAGGATGCCATTCCAGAGCAAGTGACCGCTTGGGAGGCAGCTATTCCTGACACTTTCGGCCACCACGCCAAGCCTATTCCCGGTGCCGTGGAGCTTGTCAAGTCTTTTGACGAATTCTCCAAAAACCAAACCGAGAACGGTCAACAAAGATGGGCCATTGTTACTTCGGGTACCCTTCCTTTGGCCACCAAGTGGTTGAAGTTGATGGACATTCGTAAACCCGACACCTTCATCACCGCCGAGAAGGTCACCAAGGGTAAGCCTCACCCCATGGGCTACCAGAACGCCAGAAACGCTTTGGGATACGAGCACGACTCCAAGAAGATCGCCGTCTTCGAGGACGCCCCTGCAGGTATCACCGCCGGTAAGGGAGCCGGAGCCATGATTGTGGGTATCTGCTCCACCTACTCGCCAGAGAAGGTTAGAGATGCCGGCGCCGACATTGTGGTGGACGACTTGACCTCGTTCAAGATTCTTGAATACAACAAGGAGACAGACGAGTTCAAGGTGCAGGTAACCGACTACCACTACGCCAACGACGAGTACTTGCAAAGGGTTTAATGGGATAGCATATTTATAGATACAAGCATACAAATACAGATAAAGTTAGGATAACAGGAAGAAATTAGGGTAACAGGAGATTAAGGAAGTTGGGATAACAGGAGATTAAGGAAGTTGGGATAACAAGAGATTAAATGGATATTATAAAAGGACACTAAGAAAGTTGAAATAACAGGATGTTAAAAAATGACACTAAGAAAGTTGAAATAACAGGATGTTAAAAAAAGACACTAAGAAAGTTAGGAGGGTGAGCAGAGTTTATCGCGTGGTAAAACTGGCACGTGTCAAAGTTAATTAAACACTATAAAAAGTTTCAAGCTATAAATACTACATATTATCAAGACTGTATACTACTATAGTCCGTATTCTACAGATGGTCTATACTATGCAATACCATATACTCACCACTGGTACTTCACACAGGTCAATCACTTCTGCCTACTGCACACTGGTCACTATAGACCCCCATTACTATATACTACTGTATACATTATGTTTCAAAACTGATCGAGACTAAAGACCACGATATAAACGACAGAAACCATAATTCGAGGAATGTCAATCCGACGAGTGAGAAGCTGGGAATTTTTAAACTGAAAGACGGTTTACGGTTTGGCCATGAGAGTGACGGAGTTCCAAGACCAAGCAATAGAGGATCTAAGGCTCAAGCTCAAGAAGGTGACCAAGGTGACCATACATTCACAATACCCTTGAGAGATGGAAATACACTCGGATCTATATCTAGGTGCTAGACCCAAGGCGGGTGGAATCAACCCATATAGGATTGGGCATATGTGCGCAGTCAATCGGGAACAGATGCTACGAAGTCCCGGGAACACATGCTACGAAGTCCCGGAAACACATGCTACGAAGTCCCGGAAACACATGCTACGAAGTCCCGGAAACACATGCTACTGAGTCCCGGAAACACATGCTACTGAGTCCCTTTCTGGTCACCGTTACCACACCCCTTTGGCTACACTTGGACAGAATGGTCAATGGTGGCCGATTCTTCTTCCTGAGCAATCATTAACCAATAAAGTTTATTAGGTAATTTACGTGCCCACAACAATCTCGGAGCAGTACTACAGTAGTACAGTGGACCCTAGTACAGTGGACACTAGTACAGTAGTACAATAGATACTGGTACTAGAGTAAAGTAGTACAGTAGTACACTAGTACAATAGACAATAGACACTAGTACAATAGACAATAGACACTAGTACAATAGACAATAGACACTAGTACAATAGACAATAGTACAATAGACAATAGACACTAGTACAATAGACAATAGACAATAGTACTAGGACTAGGACTAAAATGACCTTTTTAGACTAGACAGCATAGGCTCATATACCTCAATTCGTCGAGCGCTATGTATGGTGCAGCAAGCACTGGTAGTAGCAGAAGTGGTGCATGGTAGAGGTCAGTGAGAGGGTAGTGTTCGCATTTTACTAGTGTAGTGCGGTCCTGGAGAGAATTGTAAGAAGGACATTGGGAAGGACCAAAAATCGAGTACGAGGAATTTTGGCAAAAAAATTAAGATATCTAACGAATACTGCATACACGAACACTTTCCCTTTTTCTTACTTGAAATCACAGAAGTAGTGCATATAAAACTCGTGGTTGAAGATTAGGGTGTGTGGCCAGTCATACAATGCTCACCGCACACTAAGATGTTTCAGTACAGTGTTTTTCAAGAGTATTCAAACAAGAGGGGCAAAATGATTCAAACCACACACTAGCAAAACTAAACAACCCAATCTTTCAAAAAGTCTCGTACCCCTCACAAGTTGCTGGATACAGGAGATCAAGGAATCCACTTCAGTTCCGTCCGTTTTGACCCTTGATTGGTACTGCAAGACCCCCAAATGACATATGACTTATGAGGCAAACCTCCAGATTCTATTAGGGTGCATAGTGTACTGTAGTAAACCTAATACAGAGTATATTAAAACATAGTACATAGATATGAAAAGCACATTGTAAGTTCTAATATGTTAAGCCAGGTTAGGGGAAAAAATAAAGTCTTTTTGGATCTACAGTTGTAGTTCTGTTGTTGCAGACAATAAAATAACTCTTTATAGTAGAATTTGGGTCTTTTGAAATCCACCCAATGTTGTGTTACGACGTTATCTGTGCATTCAATGCTATTAGCGTATCATGTGTGTATTTTGTTGTAGATTTAGTGTAAGGTATTGTCTGGATAGTATTGTAGTGCATACTTTAGTACTTAGTGTGGTGTATACTTTAGTACTTAGTGTGGTGTATACTTAAGTAACTTTATAAACCATGAGAGTATAGAAAGACTATGCGAAGGGTGCGAACCATTTTGTTGTGCTGGTTTGAATACTTTTCAAAAATACTGTACTTACCTCTTAAGGCTATACTCACCTTTTCCATACAAGAAAACCTTGTCTGGAATAATTAGCAGAGTTCCAGAACATATATAAGATGGAACCGTCGTTCATATCCTATCCTATTGGTCCTCCTAGTATCCTATGTTTGTAGAATTAGGAATAGAGATATGAATATACCAGTCCTAGCCTATAAATGTATGGTTGGGAGCACTGGTGCTTTAGTGGATGGTTAATTTTAGTTGACTAAGAATGTTGTCTGTGAGGAACATACCAAGATGTGCCTACTGCCAGACTCCCAGAAACAGTCAGACTAGAAATAGTCAGACTAGAAACAGTCAGACTAGAAACAGTCAGACTAGAAATAGTCAGACCAGAAACAGCCACACCAGAAACAGCCACACCAGAAACAGCCAGACTAGAAACAGCCACACCAGAAACAGCCAGACTAGAAACACCCGTACTCCCAGAAACAGCCACACCAGAAACAGCCAGACTAGAAACACCCGTACTCCCAGAAACAGCCACACCAGAAACAACTCCAGTGTAATTTCTCGAAATTTACCTTCCTTGATGAGACCATGAACTATATCTATAGCGCTCAATGTACTAAACTGGATGTACTCGTTGGTTATTGAAAGGACCACCTGATGTGCCTGTGATTAGGTGCGAATAAAGTTCAGCGATGTATAAATAGGCTAATTAAGCTACGATCCTGAGTGCTGCGCGTTAACACATACTTTGTGGTACTGACGAACGCATACATGATTAGACTTCAAGAACTCTATTGAGTGAGGGTTTGGGTAATTATACCTGATATTGTCTTCTATCTCTGATGCTATATACAGTAGGGAGCCCGTGACTTCTTTTTACTGCGATACCCCCAGACCTGAGGGGTCCTCTCTATAGTTAGTCCCGGGACTCCTGATTGGTCACACCTCCATTGGTCTCTCCTACATCGTCACCTATATCGTCACCTACATCGTCACCTACAGCGTTTCACCTACATCGTCACCTACATCGTCACCTACATTGTTTCACCTACAGCGTCTTCTCGAATACAATGGCCAGTCAGACGAGCACTCCAGCTTTGCCTCCCAACAATATCCGTTATTATTTCATCTGTATGCTATCACATGATCATACAGTACCCATTGAACTTCAAGTTTATCAGACACATGGCGCATGTTCCAACCCTGAGTGGGGTAGAGAACATCCATGCCTCGCATATACAGGCCACAATGGACTGACAATGGGCTGAACAATACGTGCCTCCAGGTGTCAGCTAACTCTATCAACCACTAAATTTTAACAGCTTACTTCAACAATAGAGCAGAACAGCTGACTTCAACAATAGAGCAGAACAGCTGACTCTGACTTCATTGATCCTTATAGAGAAATGTTTACCCCACTAACCCTAATATAGAAGGTTGACTCTGACTGCATTATCTATTTAAGGACTCAATAACGCTCTTTCTAAAGCATCACCTCAATAACCTCTTTCTAAAGCACCATGAAAAGTCCCCTCTTCTTCCTCCTCGTGGCCTCCGTGTGGGCCGAATCCACCGGGCTCGTCTTCTTTAGAAAAGTGGGCAACGACTTTATTCCTCTTAACATCGATTACTATCGGGGTTTCAGTTTCTTTTCCACGGCCCCATCAAAAGAAAAAATTCCAGATTTTTCTTTCGACCAAGGTTCTGTCCTGACGCACGACCAGCCCAACGCTGGCGATGCTGGCTTCTTTGGACCCTCGCTTGCTTTTGGTCCTAGGGCTATAGCAGCAAACTTTGAGTTGGGCGGCGGTGGAAAGATCATCAAGCCAAAGCTTTTCGATTGTCACGAATCCGGAGAGAATGCTCCGCACATGTTCAACTCCTATGAAACTGAAGGAGAATCATGCGTTCCTGCCGAAGTCTACCTCTTGCCTCGTGATTCTGGAAACAAACCTAACTGATTGGTTAGGTGAATGTCTAGTCAATTTCAAGTCAATTCAATGTATGATAAAACAGTAAACCCTCTTTTGGTCGTCTTACACTTGAGGCAAAAAGACTACTTGAAGCATGAACAAGAAGATGTCATACACAATACTTTCGCCAGTGTTTGTGACTGGAAACTCACCTAAGACTTTTAGATTGAAGTAACCATGCAGTCATTGGTCTGAGGCACCAGAAGCCAGTGTCGTGTTCAAGTGAGTGACAGAGCCTCCGTTAATAAGAACCACCCATTCTTGAGGAAAAACAGCATACAGGTTTTTGTCTTTTTATCAAACATGACTCCATGTCGTTTCATCAATAATAAGTCCAGGTACTTTGGCCAAGAATGGGTTGGAAAGGAAGAAGTTCAACAAAACCTTGGGGCAAAAAAGCATCATGGAAAAGTCCCAGAGGTATACTAGGCCCACCAAGGTTATTGAAAAGGTACCCATGAGGGTCGGGACATTAGCCAACAAGTATTTCTTCTGTTTATAGAGCAGGGGGCATTGTTGGTGAAGGTCTGCTCGACAGTGGGGCTTTTTGACAGTCAAAGAATCAAAACGGATGATTTTCACGTGTTGAAGTCGTATGAAATTGAACCAAAATTATGCGTTATAGCCGAACACTTGCGTCGTGATTCTGGAAAAAAACCAAACGGACTGGTTAGGTGACTGGATATCCAAGGCTGAGTCAAAGTCAAAGTCAAAGTCAAAGTCAGTCAAAGTCAAAGTCAAAGTCAGTCAAAGTCAGTCAAAGTCAAAGTCAAAGTCAAAGTCAAAGTCAAAGTCAAACTCAAGTCAAAGTTAGTATAGAATCAAATAGTCATCTGGTACTATGTACCACTCTACTTCTCATACTCAGTCTCATCTGTTGATACTACTATGGACTATCAATGTTTAGCGATATCTTAGCACTACAAATTCATGACTACTATCAAGAAACACAGAACACCACTAATGCGACTCATTTCCCTATCATTCACTATTCACTAATAAACCGACCGAGTCATTATAAAAGTAATACAACTTGAAACAAAATGAAGCTATAATATCCAAGTATACAGGTAGACAGGTAGACAGGTAGACAGGTAGACAGGTAGACAGGTAGACAGGTAGACAGGTAGACAGGTAGACAGGTAGACAGGTAGACGTGTATTTAGGAATAGAGGGGAGCAATAGAGAATCTATGAAACGACAGTAATATGATCAGGTCATCTGTCGTACACATAAGCCAGAAGTATATTGGTCACACCATCTCGTACCTGCATTGGTCACACCATCTCTCCCACATTGTCTTCTCGAAAACAATAGCCAGGGTTAGACGAGCGCCAGACAAAGCTAGACGAGCCCACAGAAGCTTAGCTCCAGATTTACCTCTCAACAATACCCGTTATTGTTTCATCTGTATGCTGTCACATGATCATGCAATACCCATTGAACCTCAAGTTTATCAGACACATGGCGCATGTTCCAACGGTGAGTGGGCAGAGAGCTTCCATGTGTCATATAACAGGCCACAATGGACTGAAATGGACTGAAATGGATTGAAAATGGACTGAAATGGATTGAAAATGGATTGAAAATGGACTGACAATGGACTGACAATGGGTGCTCTATGTGTCAGCTCCATCCACCATTAGTCTATTAATCCTAATATAGTATTAATCCTAATATAGTATTAATCCTAATATAGAAGTAATCCTAATATAGAAGTAATCCTAATATAGAAGTTTGACTCTGATTGCACCATCTACTTAAAGACTCAAGAACGCTCTTCCAAAAACATCACGTCAATAATCTCCTTCTAAAACATCACCTCAATAATCTCCTTCTAAAGCATCACCTCGATAACCTCTCTCTAAAGCACCATGAAAAGTCCCCTCTTCTTCCTCCTCGTGGCCTCAGTATGGGCCGAATCCACCGGGCTCGTCTTCTTTAGAAAAGTCGACAACAACTTTATCCCTCTCACGGTCTTTCCCTACGAAGGATTCAGTTTCTTTTCCACGGCCCCATCACAAGAAAAAATTCCCGAGTTTTCTTTCGACAAAGGTTTTGCCGAGACCAAAGATGGACCCAACTCGGGCATCGCTGGCTTCTATGGACCCACGTTTGCTTTTGGCCCTAGGGTCAGTGCTGCACACCTTGAGTTGGACAGCAGTGGAAAGATCATCAAGCCACAGCTTTTCGACTGTCAAAGCTCCGCAATGAATGATTTTCACCTGTTCACGTCCTATAAAATTGATCCAAAGTTATGCGTTCCTGCCGAAGTCTACCTCTTGCCTCGTGCAGGAAACAACCACTGATTGGTTAGGTGACTGGATGTCAAAGTCAATGTTAAGTTTTCAACGGGTACTTGCCATGTACGGAGTGGATGTACTTTGTAGAGGCGTTGGATGCGTTTGAGTGATGCACTATGTAGCTTTCACCCATCTCGCATCTCCTTGAAGACTTTGGTCTTGTAAGGCACAACTTACATATCCTTGTATATCATATATACTAGAATATAGGTTGAACAAAGTCAAGTTAATGTATGTCAAGTTAATGTATGTCAAGTTAATGTATGTCAAGTTAATGTATGTCAAGTTAATGTATGTCAAGTTAATGTATGTCAAGTTAATGTATGTCAAGTTAATGTATGTCAAGTTAATGTATGTCAAGTTAATGTATGTCAAGTTAATGTATGTCAAGTTAATGTATGTCAAGTTAATGTATGTCAAGTTAATGTATGTCAAGTTAATGTATGTCAAGTTAATGTATGTCAAGTTAATGTATGTCAAGTTAATGTATGTCAAGTTAATGTATGTCAAGTTAATGTATGTCAAGTTAATGTATGTCAAGTTAATGTATGTCAAGTTAATGTATGTCAAGTTAATGTATGTCAAGTTAATGTATGTCAAGTTAATGTATGTCAAGTTAATGTATGTCAAGTTAATGTATGTCAAGTTAATGTATGTCAAGTTAATGTATGTCAAGTTAATGTATGTCAAGTTAATGTATGTCAAGTTAATGTATGTCAAGTTAATGTATGTCAAGTTAATGTATGTCAAGTTAATGTATGTTAAGTTAATGTATGTCAAGTTAATGTATGTCAAGTTAATGTATGTCAAGTTAATGTATGTTAAGTTGTATGTCAACTTAATGTATGTCAAGTTAATGTATGTCAATGTATGTCAAATCAACGAACTGGCCATTTCTCATAATATACTCAACTCTGGACTACAGCAGCTTCTTTGTTTCGGTTAAATGCAAGGAATCCAAATCCAAAGCGTGGTCAGCCAAATTGACAGTAGCTGGAAACTTGAAATCCTTCTTTTCCAAGTACGAGGCTAATGCCATGGTAGAACCATCATACACCACAAAAGCTCCACGAGCCAAAAACACCAAAATCAAATAGCTGGAACATCAGCTTGTTTGGCAGATGAAGCGTTGTAATAATGGTTGTTACTGATTGGGCAAGTTGCTTCAAAGTACCAAAATTTTATCGGAAGATGCTGAATAAGCGTCAGATGTGGGTTCATCCAAGAACAAAATCTTAGGTTTGCTTAAGAGTTGAATGACAATAGACGCTTTCAATTCAATGTAAATGTATATGTAAATTTGTATTTAAAGTCAATTCAAAGTCAATGTAAATTTGTATTTAAAGTCAATTCAAAGTCAATTCAAAGTCAATTAAAAGTCAATTAAAAGTCAATTAAAAGTCAATTAAAAGTCAATTAAAAGTCAATTAAAAGTCAATTAAAAGTCAATTAAAAGTCAATTAAAAGTCAATTAAAAGTCAATTAAAAGTCAATTAAAAGTCAATTAAAAGTCAATTAAAAGTCAATTAAAAGTCAATTAAAAGTCAATTAAAAGTCAATTAAAAGTCAATTAAAAGTCAATTAAAAGTCAATTAAAAGTCAATTAAAAGTCAATTAAAAGTCAATTAAAAGTCAATTAAAAGTCAATTAAAAGTCAATTAAAAGTCAATTAAAAGTCAATTAAAAGTCAATTAAAAGTCAATTAAAAGTCAATTAAAAGTCAATTAAAAGTCAATTAAAAGTCAATTAAAAGTCAATTAAAAGTCAATTAAAAGTCAATTAAAAGTCAATTAAAAGTCAATTAAAAGTCAATTAAAAGTCAATTAAAAGTCAATTAAAAGTCAATTAAAAGTCAATTAAAAGTCAATTAAAAGTCAATTAAAAGTCAATTAAAAGTCAATTAAAAGTCAATTAAAAGTCAATTAAAAGTCAATTAAAAGTCAATTAAAAGTCAATTAAAAGTCAATTAAAAGTCAATTAAAAGTCAATTAAAAGTCAATTAAAAGTCAATTAAAAGTCAATTAAAAGTCAATTAAAAGTCAATGTAAATTTGTATTTAAAGTCAATTAAAAGTCATTGTAAATTCTTTTTTGGCATTCAGTGTTGCCCATAGGTTACTTGATTTTCACGATTCAACACACATTGGCTTTTTCGTTCTGCCTATCTTCCTAGTAAATAGCTTTTTTATAGATGTTCATGGGCTTTCCAGGTATCCACTTCCCTTTCCTTACTACCATTCCAGAGGCAGCACCAGTCATTAGTCAGTACTACTACACTACTGCAATACATACTACAATACGTACTACTGCTACTACTACTACTACTACTACTACTACTACTACTACTACTACTACTACTACTACTACTACTACTACTACTACTACTACTACTACTACTACTACTACTACTACTACTACTACTACTACTACTACTACTACTACTACTACTACTACTACTACTACTACTACTACTACTACTACTACTACTACTACTACTACTACTACTACTACTACTACTACTACTACTACTACTACTACTACTACTACTACTACTACTACTACTACTACTACTACTACTACTACTACTACTACTACTACTACTACTACTACTACTACTACTACTACTACTACTACTACTACTACTACTACTACTACTACTACTACTACTACTACTACTACTACTACTACTACTACTACTACTACTACTACTACTACTACTACTACTACTACTACTACTACTACTACTACTACTACTACTACTACTACTACTACTACTACTACTACTACTACTACTACTACTACTACTACTACTACTACTACTACTACTACTACTACTACTACTACTACTACTACTACTACTACTACTACTACTACTACACTACACTACAAGACACACTACAAGACACACTACCCACTACTACTACTACTACACTACACTACATACTACATGTTAGATCCACCAGGTAGTGTCGTACCTATGGAGGTATTTTAAGCCCTCACTGTCTAATCCTAACAATGGCCATGCCAAGACGCTAAGACCCAAGATCGCACGATGTTGGGACGGCGTTCAGTGCTATTGTTCTCGTGCTAAGTCGCAAGCCCTTTTTCTCTAAAAGTGTTTAAGTACCTCAGATTCCTCCCTCCGAGGAACATCGGCGAATGAACATAGTAAACAGAGTACCTGACGAAACCGGAATCTAACACTACAATACATACTACACTACATACTACACTACTACTACACTACTACTACTACTACTACAATACTACACTACTACTACAATACATACTACACTACTACTACTACAATACATACATACTACTACTACTACAATACATACTACACTACTACTACAATACTACACTACTACTACAATACATACTACACTACTACTACTACAATACATACTAAACTACATACTACACTACTACTACAATACATACTACACTACATACTACACTACTACTACTAATTTGATGGTCCTATATCTATAATTACCAATGAAGCTAGTTTGATTGAAGTAGCTGTTGATACCAGACACATCGTGCCATTACGCATGGATAATTATCCTGGATGTTTGGCTTCTCAGCTATCACTCAATATGTGTCTAGTTGTCGTACTTGGAGTACTCTTTAGTCCACCACTGTCTCAAAGGCTTTTGCTTCTTTCCAATATCAGCAATCTGGTCCACCTCTTCAGCAGTCAAGTTGAAGTCAAAGAGAGCCACGAATTGCGAGATTCTCTCCTCGTTGGCTGTGGTGGTCACCGGCAAGATGTTCTTAAGCACCCATCTCAACAACACCTGGGCTGGGGTCTTTGAGTACTTTGCGGCCACCTTGTCCAATACATACTACACTACTACTACTACACTACTACTACTACAATACATACTACACTACTACTACTACAATACATACTACACTACATACTACACTACATACTACACTACATACTACACTACATACTACACTACATACTACACTACATACTACACTACATACTACGACTACTACCACACTACTACTACTACTACTACTACTACTACTACTACTACTACTACTACTACTACACTTTACCCTTCTGTACTGTATTACCACTACTATTAGATCTATCCTAGACAGTGCTCTGCCTATTGAAAAAAAGTGCACTTGAACCATTCACCAATTGCAGAATACAGTGTTTTTCTGTTAGACATGGAATTGACTCAACTGAGTACAGACGATAGTCACGCCTAGCGCTTAAATTGGCCGTGTCCAATTTCAGTCGTGCCGTTGAATTTCTCTCGAACCCCAACAGAGAATTATAAATGGGCAACAGTAATTTTATATGGGCAACAGTAATTTTATATGGGCAACAGAGAATTATAAATGGGCAACTGTAATTTTATATGGACAACAGAAAATTATATATGGGCAACAGAAAATTATTAATGGACAACATAGAATTATAAATGGACAACAGAGAATTATAAATGGGCAACAGAAAATTATTAATGGACAGCAGAAAATTATAAATGCCCCCAAGATTGAAGAAGCCAGAACTCCATTTACTTAATCTTAGAGAGTTACAGTCTAATAAAAATATCTTCAAGTAATTAAGAATATCCATAATACTGTTCGGGTGAGTTCCTACTAATAGTAGCCGTTCAGAAAAAGCAGTCATCGTTAGGTCGTCGTTCCTGGAAAGTTCCTTTATACTAAGAAGCTCGTTAGAAGCTTAGAGTTATTGCAGATACAGGCTAAAGCCTAGTGTTGCATAATAATTGTAACATTTTCAAAAGTACTCAAACCAGCGTGCCAAAATGTGTCACACCACATTAGGAGACTTAAATAAACCAAGAATTCAAAAAGTCACTGCTTTTAATATATAGACACTTCACAAAAACACTTGATTTCGAATCTTTGATGCTTAGCAAAGCTTTTTTCAGTCATAAGTACGAAACCTTTGAATTATTATATATGATTTTGCTACTGTGGTTTGAATTCTGGTGTGCTGGTTTGAATTCTGGTGTGCTGGTTTGAATTCTGGTGTGCTGGTTTGAATGCTTTTGAAAATCACTGTACGCATCAAGCTCCATTTCCAGATCACTCACCACAACAAATTGATTCTCTACTTCGAGAGAAACTTCTTACATGAGCATGGATTA
>NLAL01000249.1:0-24099 GCA_002374735.1 Metschnikowia sp. 13-106.1
GGAAGAATGGTACGCGTATACCAAGAACTACTTGGATCATACAACTGGCTAGCGAACATTAGTCGTCCCGACATCGCGTACAGCGGAAGCAAATTCGGATCATACACCAAGGAAGCAACAGAATCAGACCTAATGCAACTCAAAAAGACAATAGCTTACTTGAGGGATACAAAAGACTGGTTCATCAGCATTACAAGGAAGAGCTATCCCAACAACGTGGTAAAGTTGTACGCATTCAGCGACGCCTCGTTTGCTAGTGAANACAAGGAAGAGCTATCCCAACAACGTGGTAAAGTTGTACGCATTCAGCGACGCCTCGTTTGCTAGTGAACTATTGACAACTATTGACCACTAATGATCACTATTGGGATCGGGCAGAGTAGGTTAATACGTCCATAGTGGTGACCTGTCTACTGTGGATCTAATACCATGTACTAGTCTACTTGACTATACTACACCAGATTGGACTACTACACCAGATTACTACACCAGATTACTACACCAGATTAGACCACTACACCAGATTACTACACCAGATTAGACCACTACATCAGATTACTACACCAGATTACTATACCAGATTACTATACCAGATTAGACCACTACATCAGATTACTACACCAGATTAGACCACTACATCAGATTACTACTCCAGATTACTATACCAGATTAGACTATACTAAGTTTTACTGAAACATGGATTTATAATGGTACTTATGTAAAGTCTCAGAGGATCGTATATTTCTTCATTTTCAAGCTAAATAACCATTTATCAATTTTTATATAATATAACTCACTTCATATGAGTATAATGATAAATATATTTATTTTCGGCTTACCAAATTCCCGTAATAGGACTTTAATGAACAATTTAGGTCATAGCTATATCCCGGAGATTTTTGAATTTTTTTATCATATAGGTATTTCCGTAGCATCAAAATACCCCAAATCACATAGTAACTAAGCTGATCATGTTACTTTTCGTCTAACGGGATTTTAAATTCCACTATTCATGTATGGAGTGAGATATTAATGGATTGCGAAAAAATCGCACGGTGATGAATTGCAAACGGCGCATTTTGCAACCATAGTGAGAATAGTATGCTCAACTGCGAACTGCCATACTTCCTGCATGTCCATGAAATGTACAGTGATTCATGGTACCATATGCAGGTCTTTTATCTATACACTCAAAAAACAGTACTTCAGTATGCCAATATAAACTCCGGCTTGGCTGTTGCACACTAAACTACCATTTGTTGAACATATGATGTGGTGACCCGGGTATGCAGGTAATATGCAGTGCAGCGGATTGTTGAAAACCAGCAATGAAAAGAGCGCACTCTGATAACCACGGCTGGCTGGTTAGCCCGCCATCTGTTTTCGTGTGGCAATCAATTGTGGTTACAATGAATGCCTTAATGAAGGAAGATTCTCCAAATATATAAAGCCGACTTCGCCCCCATTCATTGTTAGTATCGAAAATTGAATATCAACTGCCCGGAGGGATACCAAGATGCCTCCAAGAACCAGACCCACCAAAAGATCTCGTATTGATAATACTTCAATAAGCACTGACAACTCTTCTTCTTCTACTCCTGAAACACTTCCCCTGAAGTAAACACTTCCCCTGAAGTAAACACTTCCCCTGAAGTAAACACTTCCCCTGAAGTAAACACTTCCCCTAGAGTGTTTACATATCTTGATGAGACTATGAGGTCAATGTCTATGAGGTCAATGTCTATGAGGTCAATGTCTTATAGTATGAGTCAACACTGGATATCACTCCCTGGTTAATCACAGGTCCTCCTGGTACCACAACCGTCGTTGCGGATCTGGCGTTATCTTCTTTACACGGATTGTAGGTTAGACAACACATGTTTCGCATTCAAGCTAGCAGCACCCGGTGGACCATAGATTAACCAGTTTTTCCTAACGGCATTCGCATATTCTGGAAATCAAAGAAACAAAGCTTAGTAACAACAAGCACATTCGAAGCAGAATAAAAAGCACACGATGCTCTTAAATGCAATATAATAAGTCCTAATGTAGGTCCATTAGTTGCAAAAGAATAATAGTTAAGAATACCATTATTTTCAGCATGTGATACTATAGTCGAGAACCTCCTCGGTTTGTGGCTTCTGCTCCTTTGACTCTGCTTCTGCTCCTTTAACTTACTTTCCACAGTAGACAGAGTGTCCAAGGCCTTAATCAAATCATGGGTCTTTTTCACCACGCGGTCCTGCAACTCATAATCATAATACTCCTTGCGGTTTCTTCTTGTCAATCTTGAAAGGCCCTTGATGGATTTTTCTGTTTCTTTCACTGCGCATTGGGGTCATCCAACCGACCGTGAAAATTCCTTTGCGTTTCTAGGATCACGTGCTTCTCTGCTCCGCCCAGTTTTGAACAATGGTCCCATCTAGTGAAGGACTGAGCACTAATTCTGAAATACCCCAAAAATTAGGAACTATTTCCATAGACTCCCAAAGTCTAGACTCGATTACTGGACTCTAGACCATTCAGTGGAATCTCATTCAGTGGACTCTCATTCAGTGGACTCTCATTCAGTGGACTCTAGACCATTCAATGGACTCTCATTCAGTGGAATACCTGGAAATCTTCTCTATCCCTTATCATCCTTTCCCTATCTACGTTTGGGAAAAGTCACGTCGGACCGGAGAACCCATTTGGTGCCTGCATACACCTCCTCGGCCTCGTGGGCCAAGCAATCGTCTCCATGCTTATGCAATAGCGCCATACCCTTGGAGGGATGGATATTAAGCGGGTTCCCAAGCTCATGGAAAATCGTGCCCCCACCAGAAAACTCCTCCCCGCCTGTTAAGTACACTAGAAGCGTCCAACGGGTCTGGCCCGAAACCCGCTCGTCATGTGCCATCGCGCACGTGACCAGCTCATCATAATGTTTCCCGAAATGGTGCCCCTTGGTGTACCGATAAATGCGTAGATTGGGGTTGAGACTGCATGCATCTCTAAAGGTCTCCCTGGTCTCTTCACTATCTAGAAGCTGCAGTAGGTATAGCCAGAGGGCGTGTGCTGCACGGGGGGACTGCATAGAGACGCGGTCGTTGAACCGGGCGGCGTAGTATTTGCTTTTGATGAGAGGCGTGGTTTCAAGGGAAAGATTGCCGAATGCGGTAATAAGTTCCGTGCATAGCGAGCTGGAGAAGAAATGGTCGATGGTGATGATCTGGTCTTGTAGAACCATCTGGGGCTGCGGAACGAAATACTGTTTTTGGAGCGACGATGCGAGGGCATAGTAATTCGGGGGGAACTCAAACGTCTCGGGACTTTTGGCCGTTTGACTTTTGGCCGTTTCACTTTTTGCCGTTTGGCTTTTTGCCGTTTGGCTTTTTGCCGTTTGGCTTTTTGCCGTTTTGGGCTCGCCTCTTTTTTTGGCCATCCTAAGGTTTCTGTGTTTCAGGTGTGTTTCAGAAATGCTCGGGTAGTTATAAATGTGGTCTCAGTAATCGCTGTTTCAAGAGTGTTTCAATGTCAGGTTCAATGTCAGGTTCCAGAAAAGTTTCAAGAATGTTTCAGGAATGTCTCAAGTATTTTACTGAGTTTCACAGTTTCACAATTGGCTCAGTCCTTCAAGCGTGTTTCAGTGTTTCAGGTATGTTTCACAATTGTCAAAAAACTAGCAATGAGTTTCACCGTTTCAGTTGTTTCAGTGCCAGGCCACGTGCGATGGTTCACGCTTATGGGTATGATACTTAAATGCTGTGGTGTACGGGCCTCCACATCCACGGAGAATCCTTATTTGATTAGAGACCATAACAGTGATTATGATTATTTGTACATATGGGACATAGAGATACGAAAATTCAGATATAATATAATATACTTTAACTTAATTAATTCAAGTTGATTGAGTTGGTGCTAGAAAATTTCGGGTGTACTGCATACGGGTGTACTGCATATGCGTATACTGCATATATGGTTATATTCCTACGGTTATATTCCTACGGTTAAATTCCTACGGCTAAATTCATACGGTAAATGTCTATACTTACTGAGAACTGTTTACACTCACTTGTTACACTCCCTTGTTTGTTTGTATTCACCCCTGATCCGTCGCTCATACTCTGCTTAACCAGTAAGTTAGTGGTGGGTACACGACCAGTAATAAACCAAGCCAAAGGGCAAATTTACAAACGACCAACTATCAAATACTTATACTTATACTTATACTTCTACTTCTACTTATACTTCTACTTCTACTTATACTTCTACTTATACTTCTACTTCTACTTATACTTCTACTTATACTTATACTTATGTTAGATTCTGGTTACGTCCAGTACTCTGTTTGTATGTTTATTCGCCGATGGATCCCCAATAGGTGAAAATCCGAGTACTTATATAGCTACCCTGTGAGTACCAGAGAAGTGGAGCATGATGGTTAAACGCCATGTCACGAGGTAAGGTAAAAGTATGAATCCAAGTCGCTTGGTATGATGCCTTGGACGAGTCATTGGCATTCGTAGGCTCTAAGAATACCTCTATGGGTAGTGCATTTACCCATGGTGGGTCTAACTCGACTACATAATCCACTCTACTACTCTACTAGTATAATCTACTCTATACTTTCTACTCTATACTAGTATAATTTAATACTACTTCATACTACTCTATACTCTATACTCTATACTGTATACTGTATACTACTCTACTACTAGTTAATCTACTCTATACTCTATACTACTCTACTACTCTACTCCATACTCTATATTCCACTACTCTTTACTCTACTCTACTACTAGTATAACCTACTATATACTCTATACTACTCTACTACTCTATACTAGTATAATTTAATACTATACTTCATACTACTCTATACTCTATACTCTATACTCTCTACTACTATACTAGTGTAATTTATACTACTCTACTATTCTACTACTCTACTACTACTAGTATAATCTACTCGCCTACTATAATACATAATCTACTCTACTACTGTATACTGCATACTCTCTACTCTCTACTACTCTACTGTACTACTCTACTACTGTATACTCTATACTCTATACTGTATACTGTATACTCTATACTCTATACTCTATACTCTATACTGTATACTGTATACTCTATACTCTATACTCTATACTCTATACTCTATACTCTATACTCTATACCATGTACCACTATACTAATGTAATCTATACTACTCTACTCTCTACTACTCTACTGCTATACTGTACTAGTATAATCTACTCTACTACATAATCTTCTCTCTACTCTCGACTCTACTCTACTCTACACCTATCCCTAATTTGGTCTGTATATTGGTACATCTACACTGTTCGTTGATATATTTAGAAGACGGAACTGCTTATGACTTTGGGAGTGGAAGCTTAATGGCAGAGCGCTACCAAATGTTAGAATTATTATGCGACCTGAGGCTCTAACCTAGTCTTCGCAAGGATTGTAAGCTTCTAACGGGCTTCTAAAGTATAAGGATCTTCCAGGAACGATGACCGAACGGTATTCTGGAATCTTCTGACAGGCTACTAGTAGTAGTAACTCGCCTGGTCAGGTAATAATATGGTGATAGCTACTCTCAAGTAATAGGAGGTTCTGATATTTATTCAATAAGCTTAATCTTAAGTCAATGGAGTTCCCACGTCTTATCCACGCCGCGATGACCGGCGAGGGGGTCTTTGTGATAAATCTTCATGAGTTCGGTGCGACAGCGTCCAGCAGGGATGCATATACGACGGGGGTCGTTTGGACTCACCGCGTAGGTGAGGAGTCCGCGCCAAAGGCTGTATTGCTCAAGTTTAGATTTCAACTTCGGTGGGTACGAATCACCCTTGGAAATGATGTGGAAGGTTGAACTGAATTCATGATCCTGTGGGAGGTCTTCCAAAAGCATGCGGATGAAATCGTGATTGTCTTGGATTTCGAAAACAGTTTTTAGCTCAAGATCCGGAGCGGGGTCATGATCGATCTCCTTTCGGCTTAAGCAATCGGCAACGCGGTTGCGATCTCCTGGGATGTATTTGATCTCGAATTCATATTCCGCAAGGAAGTCAACAACGGATCTAACAGTCTACACTACTATAGGGTTTGTACTGCTATAAACTCTCACTACTGAATATTCACACTTCTCAGTCTACTCTATAGTCTAGTCTATAGTCTATTCTATTCTATAGTCTATTCTATAGTCTATTCTTGAATACGTCTAGTACTGGGGGTTATGTTCATTCGCCGATGGATCCCCAATAGGTGGGAATCCGAGTACTTACATAGCTAACCTACTCTGTAGTCTATATTCTATATTGTATTCTAGTCTATATTCTTTATTGTATTCTAGTCTATATTCTAGTCTATAGTCTATTCTTAAATACGTCTAGTACTGGGGTTATGGTCATTGGTGGACTCCCAAGAAGTGAAAATCCGAGTACTTATATAGCTACCCTGTGAGTACCAGAGAAGTGGAGCATGATGGTTAAACGCCATGTCACGAGGTAAGGAAAAAGTATGGATCCAATGCGCTTGGTATGATGCCTTGGACGAGTCATTGGCATTCGTAGGCTCTAAGAATGCCTCTATGGGTAGTGTGTTTACCCATGGTGGGTCTAACATCCCCCCAGCCTCGAAGCCAGGTAATAGAGTAGCAAGGAAGAGCTCAGGTAAAGTGTACGGGTAAGGACCTTTTGAACTTGTTTGATGGAGGGAAGTACCTTTTGAACTTGTTTGATGGAGGGAAATACCTTTTGAACTTGTTTGATGGAGGGAAGTACCTCTTGAAGGAAGCCTGTGGGATAGTGAACAACGGCGAGCGGTGGTTAATGTTGAAAGTAAGAAGGTCCGGTAGAGCGAGAGACTTCGGCATTGGGTTCGTGGTTCCAGTTTTTGGACGGAAACTTCGGTTGGTGCAGGGCCGATATGTCTTCGTGACAGGTTGTTTGACGGAGTATTCGGGTTGACTAAAGGGCTCAGTTGAGGGAGCAATGGCTTAATTGTAATTGCCATAATTTTTGCAAGTTGAAGGAGTTCGGTCTGTTGATCGGGTTTTGGTCCGTAAGTGCTTGACTTGAGAAGAGTTATAATCCACAGGTTTCTGCGTAGGTCGAAGCGCAACGTAATTTGGACGGCTGAGAATGTGTAAGTAAGCCGTAGGGGTGGGCTTGGGGGCATTAATCCCATTGTGTTCAGAGTGTCCAATTGCTGGACTTAAAGGTTGATGTTGACGCCAGGACTCCTCCCCGGGGCCAGTTGTACTTATACTTATACTTATACTTATACTTATACTTGTACTTATACTTATACTTATACTTATACTTGTACTTGTACTTATACTTATACTTATACTTATACTTATACTTGTACTTATACTTATACTTATACTTATACTTATACTTATACTTATACTTATACTTATACTTATACTTATACTTATACTTGTTGGCTGATAGATATCCGCGGAGACGCTTAATAATATACGAAACCTTTAATTCTATTTCTATCCATTTCTATTTCTATTTATTTATATATGTGTTGAAATAAAAAATTGCAGTACTTGGAATAATTTATGCATTGGTAGTCCTGGCACCAAAAAAGCCCTGCCATTGCCGGCCATTATTGACTTTACAGTTTGCCTGAAATTCCTGAGCCAATAAGGCTCACTGAAATTAATATTAACAAAATTTCCACTACAGGCTAGCCAGAATATTTGACTTGAATTTCATTATACTGTCGACCTCAGTAACTCTGAATACTGTTGACCTCAGTAACTCTGAAGACTACTGAATAGCATTCACAAGTGAGTTAAATCATTCCTATTTATTTATTACTCACATAATCCACACTGATCATACTCATCACACACCTGAACCCTTTCATATACATTTCTAGCTAACCTCAGTGCTGACTTAACATCCACTGATCAATGCTGAATTCAAGAACACTGTTCAGAATCTCTCATTCTGTCCTAACACTTTTTAAAAACCACTGGCTCATATTTTGGACTCAAGTCATAAAGACCTTTGCTGGAGCAGGCCCGACTTATTGGCCATTGTACGAGTGGGCCTTATAATGTAGTGTACATTCGACCCACGTTACCCATCAACCAATAATACCTCAATAGGTGGGAATACCCATGGTGGATCTAAGAGTATGAAGAATGGAGAATGGAGAATGGAGTATGGAGAATGGAGATTGGAGTATGGAAAATGAAGAATGGAAAATGAAGAATGGAAAATGAAGAATGGAAAATGAAGAATGGAAAATGAAGAATGGAAAATGAAGAATGGAAAATGAAGAATGGAAAATGAAGAATGGAAAATGAAGAATGGAAAATGAAGAATGGAAAATGAAGAATGGAAAATGAAGAATGGAAAATGAAGAATGGAAAATGAAGAATGGAAAATGAAGAATGGAAAATGAAGAATGGAAAATGAAGAATGGAAAATGAAGAATGGAAAATGAAGAATGGAAAATGAAGAATGGAAAATGAAGAATGGAAAATGAAGAATGGAAAATGAAGAATGGAAAATGAAGAATGGAAAATGAAGAATGGAAAATGAAGAATGGAAAATGAAGAATGGAAAATGAAGAATGGAAAATGAAGAATGGAAAATGAAGAATGGAAAATGAAGAATGGAAAATGAAGAATGGAAAATGAAGAATGGAAAATGAAGAATGGAAAATGAAGAATGGAAAATGAAGAATGGAAAATGAAGAATGGAAAATGAAGAATGGAAAATGAAGAATGGAAAATGAAGAATGGAAAATGAAGAATGGAAAATGAAGAATGGAAAATGAAGAATGGAAAATGAAGAATGGAAAATGAAGAATGGAAAATGAAGAATGGAAAATGAAGAATGGAAAATGAAGAATGGAAAATGAAGAATGGAAAATGAAGAATGGAAAATGAAGAATGGAAAATGAAGAATGGAAAATGAAGAATGGAAAATGAAGAATGGAAAATGAAGAATGGAAAATGAAGAATGGAAAATAAAGAATGGAGTATTTAAATAGACATTTCTGACATATAGTGGATCTGAATTATAGTGGATCTAACCTATGGTTCATCTGACATGGTGTTATGTAAGTGGTTTTATATATACTTATTCAGTATTAAACAATATCTTATTAGATTAATAGGTATGTAGTTGAAAGTATTATTACTGTGTACTACACTCTACACTTCCCTCCATAGCACTATGCACTATAATCGTGCCAAAAGGACACTTTTTTGAAGACTTTCATCACCAATGTCATTTCGTGCAAGGATTACGTTCCCATTTTATCATCCAAAGACAAACAGAACAAGGGCAAAAAAGCTTCCGCACAAAAGGCGCCAAAGAAGCTCTAAGCCGTGGTCCTTTGTGACACCATTTTGTTTCCTGAAGGCGCAGGTCTGCCCTCTGACAAAGGATTCCTTATTACTAAATCCGCCCACAAAATTCCTGTGGATTTTGTTGTCAGAGACAAACTCACTGCCGTCCATGTTACGGAAGAGCCAGTTGAGGATGGAGCCGAGCCGGAAGTTGTGGTTGATTGGAACCTAGTCCTGCACTCCAACACCTTGTTAACCAAGATGATGACGTGCTTCCGCCACTTCCGAATGACCGCTCGGCCACGGCGTCTCCTAACTTACTATAATCCAACTTCTCCTCCATGCAACAAAGATCCATGCAATAAAGATCCATGCAGTAAAGATCCATGCAGTAAAGATCCTTGCAGTAAAGATCCATGCAATAAAGATCCATGCAATAAAGATCCATGCAGTAAAGATCCTTGCAGTAAAGATCCTTGCAGTAAAGATCCATATAACAAAGATCCATGCAGTAAAGATCCTTGCAATAAAGATCCATACAATAAGATATTCATTGTTCTGTATAAGATGATCTGTGCAGGAAAATGACCAATCACCAAAAGTTGCAAGAAGAAGTTCTTCAAACTTTTAAAAGAAGTCTTCCCCTTTCGAAGTATTTTGAATTGCCTGTTGAGCGTTCGCGCTCACCTTTCCATAGTTTGGAATTGTTATGACGTTGGCCTCCAAGAATTCTCTCAAGTATGGTGCTTCAGGGTTCATCTTCAGTCACTTCTAATCTTCCAAAACTGGATATTAGTGATGTTATTCTCACAATTGATACCGCTCAAACCAGAGCGGCATCCTCTCTATATATATTCAATCCCCGGGACTCCCACACCCGAAACAGGCGTCTCATAACTGACTGTGCATGATGAGTGTATGTCTTGATCGTGTACATATCCCGTTTCATCTGCACCGTGTTTCTCTGAGCCACGTGGGACCTCTCCATCACATCTCCAGCCAGTGTGTGTGTGTGTGTGTGTGTGTGTTATCTGCAGTACCGCGGAATTGGATAAAGCGACAAATCTCATAAGGTTCCAAGGAATGTATATGTGCAAACGGATAGTACAAAGCGGGTCTTGGTGTCAGGAGTCATAGGGGTTGACTTCAGAAAAGGGATTCACAAGTCCGATACAGGAGAACAGAATTCATGGATCCGTGGTATATAAAGGGGGGATCTCGCTCATCTCTAGAGTATTGAATCAGACCACAAGACAGACATTCTAGTTGACGTGGCACGGGTGAAAAAGAAACAAGATATGAGTTCCTGTCTATGCAAGTCTTTATGGGAACTTTCAACTCCTATTGCCTAATGTCCACAGCCAATTGTCTAACAATAGCGTGCATGTTCCATTCATCTCGGCATGTACATGCCTCACTCCGTACACGTTAGGTACTCGTTGACTCAATATATATGTGTGTCAGACCTCCACGTCTTTTTTCCGACCCAAAAATATATATCTGGTATATGGGGATCAGCAACCAGATCAGAAAACATCAACAAGAAATCGCAAGTCATCTTTTTGGGTGAAAGCCCACTAGTTTGATGTGTCACTTGATAAACGGCAAGGAGACAGATATTAAAAGCTTCGGAAACGATGCTTTACGTGCACTTCTGTGCATTGAAGCAGTAGTCAAACGCATTGACTTCTGTAGTCTTGTATACTTGTGTGGTACTTCTCTTGCTCGCCCGTTATCTTCGGCTGTGTCGTTGAAGGTCACTTGTTATCTTCTGATTGAATAGTCTCGTCGCCAATACTCGGATCATCCGCCATGTCTTCTTGTTTTTTCTCGACCGCCGGACGATAATGATGATCCAGGGTGAGTTGCTTCGGAATCCGCAGTCTTTGAATCTTAGACTTGTTGCCTCGTTTGGGGTTTATATTGTTGATTTTCCCCATTGGGATGCACCTTCCGAGTATGGTACATCTTCGCAGAATACTCCACCTCAAAGTCTTTGTCGTTATCGAATAGAGCCATGTCCTCTTTGCAGATGAGTTCCACACGACGAATTCCCTTGGGGTGGAATGGGTTTTTCTCCAACTCTTCCACTGTGAACGAAGTCTCGAGGTAAGTGCATAGAAGCCATAAAAACCTGCGTGCTCTATTCTAGGGGTAGATATTGTCACCCAAGAGAAACTCTTTCTACCACACTTCTGCCCCTTCCACGGCCTCAGCTCCAGTGATGAGTGCGCAACCCAGCCAAAGGACCCAGAAGAGGTACGAGGCCATCAAGCAGGCCGTCAGCGAAGGCGGGTTACCCGCGAGTGCTCTTCGCCAAGTGGACCTTTATGACGAGGAAGACTACGACATAGTGTTCTTCCATACTTTCAGTGTTCTTCCATACTTCTAGTGTTCTTCCATACTTTCAGTGTTCTTCCATACTTTCAGTGTTCTTCCATACTTTCAGTGTTCTTCCCTACTTCTAGTATACTTCTATACTGCTGTTAGATCCGCTATACACAAGTCCCCGAATATAGAACCATTATGAAGCCTATGCCCGATCCCAATAAAGGCCATTGCAAATGCTGGACTATGGCGTTTCGAATGCGCATGAATAATCTCCAATTATTCCATGGATTGAAAATCTTCTATATAGACGATTAGCCTTCGCATTCTAAAGAGTACTATACTATTTCAGTGCCTGTTGGTGGAATTTTAGCTTTGATTGCTGAACGAAATATGAGAATATAAGGAGTTCGTAAGCCTGAGGTTAGTAGTTGGTGGGATTTGTGCTTGGTCACGTGACCCACAAACTCTTGGAAATACTCCCAGGTCTAATATTGAAATCACCGGCTATTAAACTCGACTAATACCCTTGGCTACGTCCTGTTCCTACACGAAGAAACACTGATCCTGTATTCTATTGTGGCTGCAAGCCGTATGCATGACCGTCCGGTCTCAGACCGACTACTTCTTGGCCCTGGCTCTCTTGGCGGGCTTGGTGACCTTGCCTGCCTTTCTCTTTCCATTTCCTTCCTTTTTCTCCTCTTCTTTTTCTCCTTCTTCTTTGCTCTCCTGCACACTGTCCATGCTATAGTCAAACCCTAACGTCTTCAAATGTTTGAGATGCTGTGCTCTTTCCAGCTCGTAAACCGCCTGCAACGACTCCCAGTCCGCCAACGGCTTGGGTGCAGTCTCCTTCTTGTATTCCACAGACCTCCAGTCGTATTCCGTGAAATTCTCTCTGTAGTTGGCTGGGAACAAGTTGGCTGGGGGCAGTTGCACAACCTCCACCTTCATCATCTTACCGAACAAGAGGTAGTTGTTCATGGTCTCTGCGGCCACCTTAGCATTGGCCATTTTGGCGAATTCCACCCATCCATGGTGCTTGGAGGCTCCACTGCGCCGGTCACGTGCCAACCGGACCTTCAAGAGGTCGCCGAACTGGGAAAAGTACCTCCTCATTTCTTTTTCTTGGAACTGTTTGGGAAGTTGGCCGATGTAGATTACGGCCCTTTCTTTTGGCTTGAAAGCTGCCTCGGAATTGGTGGTTTTCTGGAGCTGCACTTTATGGCCCGAGGGCTCGGTGGATGCCTCGGACGATGCCTCGGCTTTCGCCATTCTGATGCTTTCTTCATCGGAGAAATCGTCGTCGGAACTGGAGAAGTCATCCGAGACGTTTTCAGGCTGTGTGGCCACACGCGAGGTGCGCTTGGCGACGCTGGTTGCTTGTTTGGCCATGATGTGAAGAGTATAGGAATGAGAGAATCATCTCATCGAGAAAAACTGCGCGCTGTATGCAGGCGCATACTATTAAACCCCAGCCCTTCCTAACCAAAACCCACACCTAGGTCATATTTTTGGAGGATAATTGAATTCCATGATGGAAGAAGTAGTCTGGTTTGCAGTAGATTGGAAAATTGGTGGAGGGTTTCGAATTTCCTGCATACAGGTTGTGGGCCATTCAATGCACTTCATCACTACACTCAACCTAATCACCTGCATTGAACCAACCATCAAATTCTTGAGAGACAACCACAACGGGATGCTAGTCAATCACGTTATGTTGTTGGATAGGTTTGGCGTCGTCCTGCATATAAGCACAATCTTCCTGACTCCACCATGCACATCCCCACTAACCAAACCTCCACCAACCACATCTGAAATTCTAAAAGTAGTCATCCAACAGTCAAAAATCAATACACTCCATCAGTAGAGAGATGGGAAGATCTGTGGGGGAATACAAGGTCTTTTTTTTGCTAGACCTGCATATACGACATTTCATCTTGAACTCAACAGTAAAAGATTCAATCAATTGCGAGAGTTAAGAAACCAAAAAGCCGTCATCTAGGGCTCTAGATATCGCAGAAATGTGTGACTGCTGAAGGATCCTCTGGCAATTGAATGTGGCCTGCATATAAATGCTGGTATCCCATATCTTCAGCATTAACAGAAACCACTTGTGATTCTCTCCTTGAGTAAAATCAGTTCAAGCAGCTGAATCCATCAAGGAGAGTATCACTAGAATTAGGAAGAATCTGCTGAAGACCATTGGATACTTGAGGATCCTGCATACACTCCAACTCTCCCAAACAGTTCCACAGCTCTCCAAACCTCTTATCCCCAATTTCACACATCGGCAAACCCCCTTACACCCTCCCCTAGGTTCTAATCCCCCCTCTAGGCACTGTTTACTGCCTGCAGGACCAAATCCTGGGTCAACTTCACCGGTAAGCCCACCACATTAAAAAAATCGCCGTGGATTTCTCGGAACAACATACTCCCAAGGCCCTGGTACTTAAAGCCGCCAGCAGCATCCTTTCCTTCGCCACTGCGGATGTACTGGTGCAAGGAGTCGTCAGTAAGTGCAGTATCAAACGTAAGTTCGGTGGTTTCACACGCCAGAACATGTTTTTGCACTTTTCCTTCAATTACCCTGAACACATGGACAGCCGTGATTACCCTGACAGCATTCAGCCTATAGGTCTGGAGCATTTGCATCTGGTGGGAGTCGTTTTCTGGTTTTTCATAGATTTGGCCACCGCATGACACCACGGTATCAGCCACCAACAATATAGAAGGTTTTTCGAGGAGCGGGAGAATACTATGGGCCTTTAAATTGGCGGTTTGGGTGACATAGTCGATGACCAGGCCCGATTTGGGGAGATCTTCGTCAAAAGTGGACTTTTGAACGCGGAATTTCGGGAGGCCAATGTTCTGGGCGAGAATATCCTGGCGGCGGGGCGAAGACGAGCCTAAAACAAGCTCGTAGTGCAGGAGTAGCTCATAGTCTTTAGAAGTCCACATGGTGCAGTAGTGGAATGTGGAGAGCGTGAGCACGCACACCAGTACCTCCCCAGTATCGTCTCAGAACCTCCCCAGTATCGTCTCAGGACCTCCACACCTCCACCCAAGTCCCAGACTAGTCTCCTTCACCAACAATGATTTTAGCCTAGAGCAATAATTCATAGTATGTAGGAAACGTGTACGGTAGCATACTTTCCATACACTATACCATACACTATACCATACACTATACCATACACTATACCATACACTATACCAGGACAGTGCAGGTAAAGTACAGTTGGCATGCATTACTAAGTACTGTATAGCAGCTCCATATACTATGTACTACTATACTGCTACCATCATTGCCATACATACTGTGCATAGTAACATCAGTGCTATTGTACCATACTACATACTACGGCGTGTTGAACATGTGAGATGTCCTTGTGGAACATGTCGGATGTCCCGAGCGGTGTCTGCAGGAAGGTGGTGCCTCCAATACGGCGGAATTGGTCTCAGAAGGTTCCGTATTAGGAAACGATTTTATAAGGATACTACTATGCAAGGTATGCCGGACGGATAATGTTGGGAGTTGTAAGATATGCTGAGAGTTGTAATATACACTCCAGTAATCTGGAACAGTTATCACGGTACTTTCAATACGTCACGTGATTGGGGGATTCCGGTGATCATCCTAAACGACTTATTTTCTTATCTGATTCTAATATTATACCACTACATGCTTGTATCTTAACACAGCTATTTTGATAAGTATAGTACAGTGGAGTATACTAGAGTATCGTACAAATTCCAACAGTACAGGACAGTGGAGAATATTCTAGTACAGTAGAGTATAGTAGTAGAGAATAGTACTACAGTACAGTATAGTACCACTGTACAGTAGAGTACTACAGTATAGTACTACTGTACAGTAAAGCATAGTACTACAGTACAGTAAAGCATAGTACCACTGTACAGTAGAGTATAGTACTACTGTACAGTAGAGTATAGTACTACTGTACAGTAGAGTATAGTACTACTGTACAGTATAGTACTACAGTACAGTAGAGAATAGTACTACAGTACAGTAGAGTATAGTACTACAGTACAGTGGAGAATAGTACCACTGTACAGTAGAGTACTAGAGTATAGTACTACTGTACAGTAAAGCATAGTACTACAGTACAGTAAAGCATACTAGTACTCTACAGTACAGTATAGTACCAGTGTACAGTACAGTATAGTACTACTGTACAGTATAGTACTACAGTACAGTAGAGAATAGTACTACTGTACAATAGAGAATAGTACTACTGTACTGTACAGTATAGTACTACAGTACAGTGGAGAATAGTACTACAGTACAGTAGAGAATAGTACCACTGTACAGTAGAGTATAGTACCACTGTACAGTAAGGCATAGTACTACTGTACAGTAAGGCTTAGTACTACTGTACAGTAGAGAATAGTACGACTGTACAGTATAGTAAAGTACGACTGTACAGTATAGTAAAGTACCACTGTACAGTACAGTATCGTACCAGTGTACAGTAACGCATAGTACTACTGAATAGTAGAGTACTACAGTATAGTATAGTACCAGTGTACAGTAGAGTATAGTACCAGTGTACAGTAAAGCATAGTACTGCTCTACAGTAGAGAATAGTACTACTGTATAGTAAAGTATAGTACCACTGTACAGTATAGTATAGTAAAGTGTAGTGGAGTGTAGTAGTAGAGAATAGTACTACTGTACAGTAGAGAATAGTACCACTGTACAGTAGAGAATAGTACGACTGTACAGTAGAGTGTAGTACTACTGTACAGTAAAGCATAGTACTACTGTACAGTAAAGCATAGTACTACAGTACAGCATAGTACCACTGTACAGTAGAGTATAGTACTACTGTACAGTAGAGTATAGTACCACTGTACAGTAGAGAATATGACAACGAGTACCTAGCATGTACGGAGAAAAGGTACTTTGTGGATATCTTGTAATCATGCCACTGAAAGACAATAAGGCTGTACATACTTTGAACATTATGGCTGCGCAGAACTCAGACAAACAAAAAGTATAAGAGGTGCAGTGGCCCCGTCACATAGGATTTAGGTTTTGTAAGGTACAACTTACATATCCCTGTATATTAATCTATACTAAAACATACGTTGATAACCTACAAAAGACCTTTATCTCAGCCAATGTATACAAGTGCAAGGACCTCAAAGAGGAGAATGCGCCATTGGACGAGGCACTGCTCAAAAGCAGGGGGAAGCTTTTGAGAGTGGGAAAAACGTATTTGGTGGAGGACGGGGATGTGATGGTGGTGAAGGCTGCCGGTGGGAAAAACTAGCGAGACAGGACGTCCAAGTTACTTGTACATAACAACAGAAAGTCGTTTCTACCTTGAATTGTGTGCTAACTGCCATTCAGTCTTGGAAGTCATTAGCAATTTTTAGCAATTGAACTTGAGTTACATTTGTACACAATTGTAAACCTAAAAGGATGATATTCAAACTGTCTACCACTCTAAACTGCCTAAACTGTCTACGTTAAACTGACTAAAGCTCAGTATAACCAAGAGTCCTCGCTTCAAGAGTCTTTACCCTACCAAAAGTGCCCCCTCTCAGTAATTATTCAAAGACTCTCACACACACTCCCCCCCTCCCCCCCGCTCTCTCCCAAAAACCTTCCGGTACTACCAACACCCCCTCAACAAAGAGAGAGACTCTAGCGCTTCACGCCAAAGCAAATCTTCGAACATTGGAAATCTCAATGGATCGTAACAACAAGGCTACTCTACCACTTACAATACCGTGTTCCCACTAAGTCGTATACTTAGGATCTCTATAATATTCTTTTACTTCAAGTGCATCACTGAGAATTTCTATCCCAGAATCATTCACATCAACTCATACATCTTTAGTGCATCACTGGGCATTGAGGGTTTGCTGACTCAACTAATTCCTACTGCACTAAATCTTGTCCGTCACTATTAGTGTAGCAGTATGGTCTAGTGTATAGAGCAGTAACTATTGGTGACTATTATAAAAGGTTATAGTATAGTACTACAGTAGAGTATAGTAGTAGAGAATAGTACTACAGTACAGTAGAGAATAGTACCACTGTACAGTATAGTACTAAGTACAGTAGCGAATAGTAGTACTGTACAGTATAGTATAGTACTACTGTACAGTACAGTATAGTACTACAGTACAGTAGAGAATAGTACCACTGTACAGTATAGTACTACGTACAGTAGAGTATAGTATTACAGTACAGTACAGTATAGTACTACAGTACAGTATAGTACTACAGTACAGTAGATTATAGTATTACTGTACAGTAGGGTATAGTACTACAGTACAGTAGAGTATAGTACTACAGTACAGTAAAGTATAGTACTGCTGTACAGTACAGTATAGTACCACTGTACAGTATAGTACTAAGTACAGTAGCGAATAGTAGTACTGTACAGTATAGTATAGTACTAAGTACAGTATAGTACCAAGTACAGTAAAGCATAGTACTACAGTAAAGCATAGTACTACAGTACAGTAGAGTATAGTACCACTGTACAGTACAGTATAGTACTACTGTACAGTACAGTATAGTACCACTGTACAGTAAAGCATAGTATCACTGTACAGTATAGTATAGTACTAAGTACAGTATAGTACTAAGTACAGTAGAGAATAGTACTACTGTACAGTAGAGAATAGTACTACTGTACAGTAGAGAATAGTACTACTGTACAGTAAAGTATAGTACTACTGTACAGTAAAGCATAGTACTACAGTACAGTATAGTACTAAGTACAGTAGCGAATAGTAGTACTGTACAGTATAGTATAGTACTAAGTATAGTATAGTACTACAGTAAAGCATAGTACCACAGTACAGTACTAAGTACAGTATTTGTTAGACAGTTATGTCAGATAGTATGTTCCTTCGCAGAAGATTCCCCAAGAGAGGAATCTAAAGTACTTAAATACAGTATTTTCGTAAACGATTCGAACCACACTTGCTAATTCAACAAGCAATAATTCGAAGAGGTTCGTAGTCACGATTTGAAAATTACTAAGTTCAAAAATTCAAAAGAATCTGTTTATGTGAAGTGTCTATTAAATATTCAAAACACTCACTCCACTTGAGAAGCATGTTGATTGGACTACAGAGCTGTTGTATCACACAGACGCACGGATTACACCAACTGCTACGCAATGACTCACTTTTCGATCAACATGAGCAGAGACTCCTACAATCACAATAAGACTTTGGTCAGCAAGGCCAACATTTCTTGACATCCGAACACCACATCACTACACATCTTCTCCTTTCCGATCAAGCCCACCATAAACGCAGTGATAACCTTATAAGAATATTCTCGTGCATTTTTAAACGCTCCATCTCGTTCATTCTTATACCTCCATCTCGTTCATTCTTAAACGCTCCATCTCGTTCATTCTTATACCTCCATCTCGTCCTTCCTCATACGCTCCATCTCGTCCTTCCTCATACGCTCCATCTCGTCCTTCCTCATACGCTCCAGCTTTTCTCCGTCTTCAGTCTCTTACCAACATGTGTACCAAAATTGTCTTCTCCAAGAAAATGCCTAGACATTTGGTGAGGGCTAGACGAGCACCCAGAGAAACTTAGCCTCTCTTTAACAATACTCTTTATTGTTTCGTCTGTATACAGGCAAGAGAGAATAGTGGATTTTAGACAGTATAGATAGGTCCGTAGATATATAGAATATGCAGTTTCACTAGGGTATATTCGATTATATAGCTTAAATAGAGTATAGAAAATATAGTATAGTGGATTTAAGAGTGTATAGAGTGTATAGAGTAGAGTGTGTAGAGTAGAGTGTATAGAGTAGAGAGTCTAGAAACTATATAGACTAAAAAATTATAGTCTTTGGGACATTCTCCTAAAACAAGACCTTTATTCCCCGTTCTGTATGCAGGCCAGGTATCAATATATATTTATAGTAATGAGGACCACTCTTAAGACCACTTTGTCTATACTTGATATTTTGGCTTTTAGTGTAATACACGAACTGTCGTGATGCCCTGCTTGGGACTTAATGCATCTTCTTTGCATATACTCCCTAGTCTATATTACATTTACTCCACGTTCCAACTCAATGCTCCCTTTATATGTCTGCCCTATTTCACTATACAAATTTCAATTTGCAAGAGACTGCTGGAAATTTGCCCTATTATATATGATTAGTGCTTGGGCCGTCGGACTCGGGGTGTGAGCTTGATTCAAATCCGGCCTGAAATCCTGATGCAATTGACTCGGGGCTCGAGTCGCCTTCATTGTTGGCTGTACTGATCTGATCGTCTGCGTTATCTGACTTGATACTGATCTCATCGGCCAACTGTTGCGAGTGCTTGTTTTGAGTATCTTCCTTTGTAAGACCATTAATTCTCCTAGACTCTTGGTCATCAGAGAGGAATTTAGACAGGAAGTCAGACGGGAAGTTAGACGGGAAGTCAGACAGGAAGTTAGACGGGAAGTCAGACAGGAAGTCAGACAGGAATTCTGACAGAAATTCTGACAGGAAGTCAGACAGGAAGTCAGACAGAACTTCTGACAGAAATTCTGACAGAATGGAATTCAGAAGGATTATCAGACTCACATTGACATATCGCCACCCCAAATGCTGCTCTGAATCAGTCTAATCACAACAATAATGCACACCAAAGTGATATCTGAAAGCGCCTGCATGTACTCACTTTCATCCGCCATTGACTACAGTTCCTCCTTCTTTTTAGCCAAGGCAAGTGCCTTTTTGAAAAACGCTGATCTGGTATCTCCTTCTTGGGCGTCTTCCTGCACGCTTGGCGGTTCTGCTGTCTTTGGCTTGACCGGACCATCGGCCACCAAATGCTCCCTCACAGTCCCCAATAACGTGCCATGGTCATCAAATACCATTTCCGTGCCTAGAAGTTTGCGCCACGAAGTCTTATAGATCTGGCCATCGATGGCACTTAAATTGCTGAAAAAAACCGATTCGGGGTCTGCAGCGGCATTGGCATTATCGGAGATCTTGAAAAGCGGGTTTTCATGGTCCAATTCCGTCATCTGTAACTTGGCATTGGGGTTGATGAGGAGTTGGTCCGTGAGCCCTGTTTCTTCCGTAGCTCTTCCTTCTCTCGACAAATCGTCGTAGAACGACGGTGCTACCACCGGCACGTCTATGGCAAAGTACACTTCCTGCCGTTAGTAATGTCCGTACCACTGTGTATTAAGTACGTACCTCGTAGGGGGAGTCATCTTTCTGTTCCTTTTCTTTTTGGTCGTTTTCTTTCAGATCCGGTTCTTTTTCCTGATGTTTCTGGCTTTGTTCCTGTTCCCTTTGTGCCTTTTCCTTTCGGGCCTTGATATCCTCGTCGGACCCGGCCTCGAACTTGACGTCAAAGTTCCAGTTCATTTCTTCTCCATGCGTAAGGAAATCCGTTCTGCCATTCTCCTTTAACTTCCACAGGCTTCCATCCTGCACATACTTGTCCAACGAACATGCGCCAGCTCTAAGTTTGGTTTCCCCTTCAAAGTCGATGGGGTCGTGTACAGAGCTCAACTGCATCAAGGCCATTCCTAGGGCGATTTTGGCGGCAGCATGGGTCACCAAGAGCACGCACGTGACGTGGGGGTACTTTTTTTCGAGTTTTGGAATGAAAGATTTCCAAAACCGGCATGCCCTATCGAAAATATCGGATTCAGCTTCGCCCAGAGATGAAGGAACCACGCCCGAACCGTCCCAGAGGTCCGAATCACCAATAACTTCGGGAAAAAACGGCTGGAGCTGCATATAACCCGCTGGCACCGGAATCACCCCCCGGTCTTTCTTGAACCACTCGCCAATGCCCGTATCAATGGCGATTTTAAGCCCCAAGCCCTTGGCAATGGGCTCAGCCGTCTCTATACACCTATAAAAAGGCGACGACACTATCATCTGTGGTCTCACACCCGCATCCAACGAGACCACGTGTTTTGCCAACTCCTTCGCCTGTTCCACGCCGTGTGGAGCCAAAACGGGGTCACTATCGATGCCCGTGGGGTTAGGAGGGTGTGGCGGCGGAAGCCAATTGGACCTGTACCCGTGGCGGGCAATGTAGATGGTCTGAAGAGTCATGATGAATTGCTGGCGTGAAAAGTGTGTGTGTGTGTAGCAGAAGAGTTGGTAGTGTGTGTGTTGTAGAAGAGTTGGTAGTGTGTGTTGTAGAAGAGTTGGTAAAGAGTATGGGTGTAGTAGAAGAGTTGGTGGAGTGTATGGATGAGTTTTATGCGCGCTGGAATACCGTGCACTGTTCTGAGTTCTGTATGGCTCTGTTTACGCGTCTGATGCATCGTATGCGAATACACAGAGGTTACCATTCACCCTTGGAGCATTCCACAGAACTGAGATTTACTATTTGGTGTTTACTATTACTGCTTTGGGAATTCAAGTAAACGATTGTCACTCTTACTACTACTACTGCTACTACTACTACTACTACTACTACTACTACTACTACTACTACTACTACTACTACTACTACTACTACTACTACTACTACTACTGCTACACTATACTACTCTGACTAGTATCCCTAATAAGGACTACTGCACTAGTATACTTCTCTACTACTAGTAAACTTTTCCACGACTGTGACTCAGTCTAGTGTCAACCCCTGAGCGACCAGTCCACCTCCCAACATCCACTTTGGTAGTACATGGAGGGTCTAACAATTAACTTAGAATTAAGTGATAGTAAAACACATAATAAGATATACTTAAAAATCCACCAAATTTATTAAAGACTTAGTATTAAAGTGATGTGATTTAATGGTAAATTTAACACTTTTGTGAAGGCGCACGTATAATACTTGGCGATGAAGAACGTAGCGAATTACGATAAGTATCATGAGTTGCAGACGTGAATCATTAATTTTTGAACGCACATTGCACTTGATCCAGCATCAAGTATGGGGGAGTGAGAGAGTATTTCTTCGGCCACCTTCTTTTTGGTACCGGCTTTTATACCTCTCAGTATAACCAAGAGTCCTCACTTCAAAAGTCTTTGCCCTACCAAGAAGTCCCTCCTCTCAGTAATTATTCAAAGACTCTCACACACACCCCCCTCCCCGCTCTTTCCCCAAAACCTTCCGGTACCACCAACACCCCCTCAACAAAGTATTTAATAGAGACTTCACATAAACCATTTATTTCGAATCTTAGACCTTTACCAATTTTTAAATCTTAATTACGAACCTTTTTGAATTATTGGTTATTTAATTTTGCCAGTGTAGTTTGAAACATTTTTGCCATGCTGCTTTGAAACGCTTTGAAAATCCTGTAGGGTAGTGGTGTTGAATTTTTATATAAATATATAGGTATGGGTATAATTTAGATTTATAGGTATGGGTATAATTTAGATCTGGGTATAGGTATGGGTATAGACATGAGTAGATATGAGTAAAATTGGAGTACTTAATGAAGAGGGTTATGAGCCCTTGGAGTATGGTTGTGAGCACTTACCTCCACATCCTCAACCATACACCAACTACATACTACCAAATGTATAGCAAAGTTTCTTAATGTATAGCTTAATAGTGCTACATTACTCAATTATCGTTCTATACTGGTTACGAGCACTTCAAAGTTATGGTTATGGTTATGGTTATGTTTATGGTTATGGTTATGGTTATGTTTATGGTTATGGTTATGAGCACTGGCCTCCATACTACCACGCCTACATGAGAGCGACTCTAGCGCTTCACGCCAAAGCAAATCTTCGAACATCGGAAATCTCAATGGATCGTAACAACAAGGCTACTCTACCACTTACAATACCTTGTTCCCACCAAGTCGTATACTTAGGATCTCTATAATATTCTTTTACTTCAAGTGCATCACTGAGAATTTCTATCCCAGAATCATTCACTATATGGTCTCGAGCTTTACAGCTTATATTAAGCTTTTCTCAAAATATCATTACTTCTAGCATGGATTCTGACTTAGAGGTGTTCAGCCATAATCCAACAGATGGTAGCTTCGGCTCAATGCTTTATCAAACAAAGCCATATACCAATTATCTGAATGAACGGTTCCTCTCGTACTAAGTTCAATCACTATTGTAACAATCATCCATCAGTAGGGTAAAACTAACCTGTCTCACTATGGTCTAAACCCAGCTCACGTTCCCTATTAGTGGGTGAACAATCCAACGCCTACCGAATTCTGCTTCGGTATGATAGGAAGAGCCGACATCGAAGAATCAAAAAGCAAGGTCGCTATGAACGCTTGACTGCCACAAGCCAGTTATCCCTGTGGTAACTTTTCTGGCACCTCTAGCCTCAAATTCTGAGCTAAACATAAAGGATCGATAGGCCACACTTTCATGGTTTGTAATCACACTGAAAATCAAAAACAAGGGGGCTTTTACCCTTTTATTCTACTGGAGATTTCTGTTCTCCATGAGCCCCCCTTAGGACATCTGCGTTATTATTTAACAC
>NLAL01000176.1:0-35774 GCA_002374735.1 Metschnikowia sp. 13-106.1
CTATTACTATTACTATTACTATTACTATTACTATTACTATTACTATTACTATTACTATTACTATTACTATTACTATTACTATTATTACTACTATTACTACTACTACTACTACTACTACTACTACTACTACTACTACTACTACTACTGTTAGAGTCTTGTGTAACGTTCAGTACTAAATCTTCCGTCATCTTTCCCCAGAAAGGAAATCGGAGCTATTTAAATAATAACGGGTAAAAACAGGCAATGTGATGACTACTTTTGGGAATCTTGCAGTATCAATCAAGGCTCAAAACGGACAGAACTGAACTGGTTTCCTTGGAATGCTGTATACAGCCCTTTGTGTGGGGTGTATGAAACTTTTTGAATTATTGGTTTGTTTAATTTTGCTAATGTCGTTTGATTCGTTCTGAGAAATACTATACCAACTGTTTTGAAAACAGGGTGTTTTGCTCACTGAACCACTACAAAATAGAGAATATACAATAGGATTATATAATACAACTGTAATGGGGAGCTACAAAAGAGACAACTAGAGATTGCAGCTAGTCATCTACGTTTTAAAACTAGAGTGAAATGCTTGCCTATTATACTTTACTTGGCACTGGAAACACCTCAAGAAAACCTCGGAGTTTAGCGACCACATCACGTGATATACATCTTCCAAACGTCTCCTGATTCAGGGTTCACGGTGTTAGTTTGCAATCTGTGGTGATTTTGCCCCATACTGATTAAATAAAAATGTCTTTTTGTTGATGCTTGATAGACACGATAATGGTCTTGATAATGATATTGTTACTCAACTGGTCATTACAATTAGTATTGATGATGGTATTAATATCTGAATATATCGATGTTGATATAGATACTGATTGTTTAGTACTACTTACCAGAATATTATACTGATAGTGATATGGACTGAAAATGTTCTTGCTCAATTGGCACTCTTAGTGTTATCCAACTGATTATGAATATGGGGAACATTGCTTTTATGTCTAGCGATTGTTGCCCATTGACTTTTTTTTGAAAACACATAGTGACTGTAGTTAATTCTGGTGACTAATAAAGTGGTAGTGTAGGCTGTATTAATGGGGTGGTGCAGTACTGCTCGACTATTGTGGTGGCCCAATTAGGCAAGTACTTAAAACTCCTGACGCACCGGCCAAAACATCTTTGCAAGCACGTGGATCCCGTCCTGCATCAAGGTACATGAAAAGATGTTTTGAAAACTATTTAAGATGGTTCCAAATCCCATTTTCTCTGCTTTTTTCATCATCTCTCAACTACAAAAATGGCTGCTCCTCAACAACAATCCAAGAAATCCACTGCTGCTCCAAAAGACAACTTCTGGACACTCAAGACCAAGTACGGATGGTCGCCAGCCTGCGTGATTGCTTAAAAATCGTACAGTTTTGGATTGGTGGTCTAGAAATGGATCAATGAGCTGGTTTAGCCTTTGGTCACGTGACCCACTCTTTATTTTGAGCCAGGACTTTGGGCCTTTCGATGTTTACTAGGATAACTCTTTCTTGGTTATCAATTAATACACATAAATTTTAAGTTTAGAAGGCTGTAGATACTGTATTTATGGGTAGAGGATGTGTTTGTGGGGAGGTATTGTCAGTGGGTCGTTAACGAGACTGGTAAGTCGGGCCACAGCTCCAAAAAATTCAGATAGAAGGCCCACTTGTATTTTTATAGATTTATTAGTGTACCACTGGTAATAAAGCTATTTTTTTGGTTCTGTTTATTAGTAATTTTAGCCAATCTGGTTGGATTTATTTGTGCGTCCTGCATACAACGCCCCTTCTTCATCAACAAATAATTCCTCATACTCACAGACTAGTCAAGTTATCAACTTGGTTAATGGATTTAGAGGCTAAAATATATGAATAATAGATTGCTAAGACTATCATGATTGCCGACTTACAACTCTCGGTCTCATTCCGAGCCATTGACTTAAGTGTAGAGGTCACTAATTTATGAGTCGGTCAAAGAGATAAAGCCCGAAACCTCGTCTATTTCAAAGACTGTAAGAATATTTTTCTCGGTACTCTTTCGGTACTTCCTCGGCGTTGAAGTCTCGGTATTCTTAATACTTGTTCGGTATTTGGTACTCCCTCAGTGATCATAACTCACCCCAATTGGCATACTGCGCGGTTTGACTACTAAGCAGGTTAGCCAGTTCGGATTTGCTACAGACGCAAGCTCTGGAGACTTTTTCGGGTTCGAGACCGAAAACTCCCCCAAAACGAACTTAAAACGCGAGGTTTGGGCACATACTCTCTCGAAACATTCCTCAAAGTATGAAGACCTCTTTTAAACCCAAATAAATCCCGCTTTAATCTTTCATTTCTTATTATGGGACTCCCATTGGTTTGGTTGTACCGGTAAAAGTAAATGTCCACAGGGAAGCAAGAATCGGAAGCCTTGTCGGAGATCACGTGCAAAACATTGACTTTGGTACCCGAACAAGAGTAGAAGTTGGAGTTCCGAACCGTCAGCACACTATCTAGGTTCAATTTTCTCTGCGGGTGTCGAGGAGTAGAAACAAAGTTGTGACATTCAACCGCATTTCGGATCCAGGTGGCTCTGTCCATATAATAGGCGTATCCTTCGTCAAGGAAAAAGACGGTGGGTGGAACTGACCAGTTGCCATATGACAATACTCGGTAGGTGATTCGGGATTCTTTGAACGTATGGCTGGAGAGTGGTACCAAGGAGCCATTGACCTTGACATAGAAGACCCACGGTAAGTTGGAGATTGCCCAGGAAACAGTAGCCATAAAAGAGAGAATAATTAGGTGTTCCAGCTTCATATTCTTTACAGTGGAATCTGGTAAAATCTGGTAATGGTGGTTTTGTGGTAATTTTTGGTGCTTAGACGAGCTTAGAGGAGCCTAAAGGAGCTTGGTGGTGTATTGGTGGTGGAGCTGACCTTTTGGAGTGTTTTTCAACAACTTAAATATTTTTTTTGGGCATTGTTAGCGGAACAATAGCTAGAGGTCAGTCAGCACACTGTTCCCAGTCCCAATTCCTGTCTTAGTGACCGTTATAAAGATTAAGCCTTTTCTACTTCCAATTACTGATCCGGTTAAGATCACTGCCAAGAGTGCATGATACAGTCTGGGGAACTCCATGACTCGGGAAACCATCCGTAAAGTCTCTTGCCTAATATCATCCCTGCCATTGATCAATTAGTATGATCACCAACTATGATCACCAACTATGATCACCAACTATGATCACCAACTATGACCATAATAATAATCACTAACCATAATAATCACTAACCATAATCATAATCATAATCATAATCATTTATGTATGCTCCCTGGTTAGAAAATATAATCTTATTGGTGAAGACGACTGAATCGTGACTATGGTTATGCTGAGGACATAATACACAGGAGAAACGATTGTTCAAAGTTAAAATTGGTGCTTTCCGTTACAGTCAATTAAGACTGGGTGCAGGACTAGGTGTATTAATGAATATTCTCTCCTTCATTTCTCTGGCCCATAATGCGCACTATATACAATAAAAATCTACCTGCTGATTTATTCCATGCTTTATTCTACTGAGAATCCACTGTTTTCCCCACTGACTTATTTCATGATTCTATTGATTCATTATGCTGGTATTTTGTAATCACTCTATAGATCCATTTTCCTGCTTTATTCTTGTGACGTGTCTGTTTTTGGTAAAATCTGTTGTTTTCATGACAATCTGAGCGTCTAGTCAATGATGTTTCCAGTAGAGAGACTTGGTGCAAATAATCAGACTTGGAGCTAGTGTAACCGAGACTTCGCAGACCTGAAAAAGAGACACTGGATCCGGAGTTTTGCTCTCTTTTCTATAGAAATGTTTCAGAACAAACCTTACTAGCTCAGTGTATTCTCCATCGACTCGACTCATCGGGTGATTCCGTTCTGATTTGGCCACTCCATTTTTTTCCCCTGTATCCATAGTAATTTAGAGGTTCAAATATTACTCAATGTGTTTACTTGACGTGGTCCAATCGAAAAATAACAAAAAAAAAAAAAACACATCGTGATTGTGTATGCTTCCAATCAAAGTACTAGAATCCTTCTTTATGGAAAAATCTCAGGAAAAACCATTTCCGTGGAGAAATATCAGAAGGTGTTGCCTAACTCCGCACCAGTTTTTGTTGAGACTTGTAATATACACTCCCGTAATCTGGAACAGTTATCACGTCACTTTCAATAAGTCACGTAAGTGTGGGACTCCAGTGATCATCCTAAACAACTTATATTCTTATCTGTATTTAATATTATACTAGGAGATCCTTGTATCTTAACACAGCTGTTTCGATGAGGATATTCTTGTTGAACTTGCGGGATCAGTACACGCAGGTGTACTGCATGTTCATGTGACTGCATACAGACGAAACAATAAAGAGTATTGTTAAAGAGAGGCTAAGCCTCTTTGAGTATTCGTTAAAGTTCTCTTCTGACTCTCGTCTGGCTCTTGTCGTCTAATGCCTAGGCATTCTCTTGGAGAAGACCAGGTTGGTAAGAGACTGAAGAGGGAGAAAAGCTGGAGCGTATAAGAATGGACGAGAATATCCTTATAAGAGATGATCGAGACAACGGTGTTAAGATACAAGGATCTATTAGTATAATATTAGATACAAGTCGTTTAGGATGATCACTGGAGTCCCGCACTTACGTGACTTATTGAAAATACAGGGATAACTGTTCCAGATTACGGGAGTGTATATTACAACTCTCAACAATTCTTGTCCATTCTTATATGCTCCAGCTTTTCTCCCTCTTCAGTCTCTTACCAACTTTGTTTCAACTTTTGTTTTAGTATATATTAATTTACAGGGATACGTATGTTGTACCTTACAAGACCAAAGTCCTATGTGACGGGGCCACAGCACCTCTTATACTTTTTGCTCATCTAAGGTTTGCACGCATACCCAATATTTAGTGTATAACGTACCACTTCACGTACTAGAGTCTTCTTGAATCACCTAAAAGTACCAGTATTTTGATAAGAAGTACTCGGATTTGCTTCCCGAGCAGAGATGGTCAGACTTGAATGAACTGGAGTCTTCGGTGCGTATTCCACAAATATCCTGGAAAGAAATTGTAGCTAGATCCAGGAAACCCGTACATCCCCAAAACCCTGTAGCCTCTAAATATGCCAGCTAAATAGAAGAATGTGTAATTTACAAGCCCATTATTGACTTCCTTGTCCAATAAACAATTTTCCAGAATACCATTATCACCAACTGGTCATACATGATAGACTGGTAAGTAGTATATCTTGATACGTGGCATTGTGCAGCCCTGGATGATTCTTAGGAGTCGTATCCAGCAGATAATGACACGTGTTCAAGATCCCTAAAGAAATCAGTTAGTATAAATATATACATAGCTTGATGTCAACCAAAAACCAGGATTTTAGAGTCGCTATTGAGCTAGTGTGAGGTTATAGTGAGGTTATCTTCTCCTTATTAGATAAGGACATGTCTTTAAAACCTTCACTTTGAAGCCAAAAGTTCGGAAGCTTGCCTGTAAAGCCTTAAAAAAATGCCAGTATAATACTATTACAAAGTTGTTGGGTTTTAGGGGCGAACTAAAGCTTTATATCTGCTTGAGAAGGAGCTCAGTGGCTGCAAAAACAGCGTGCGAGGCACAATTCCGGCATATAAGCGGCTGCAACCAGTTTGCAACTACTCAACTGCAAATTCTTACAGAAGATTGAGATGTATGTGGAGCTATCTTTTCGTTTTACATTCAGTGGACCTCTTATTATTATACGTGCCTACGCCAGAAGTTTATATGCAGATTCATTTCTGGAGAGGTACATTTAACTTCGTCATATGCACTCCTTAATATATTTTTGGAAGGATACTGTACTACTTTTCAAGAGCTCTAAATCAAAAAGTACGCTACAGTCAATACTACCAAGTGGGAGATTTTCCAAGAGGCTTAATTTATCCCATATTCTCTTATCTATTACTAGGTACACTAGTAAAGGCAATATACATATTTAAGTAATATAATTACGGATTCGAAAAAGACTGAATTTTGGATCAATACATAATTTCATTGAGCTCTAGGTATATATGTTTGTTTTTTTTTTCAAGTAAATATTCTAATGAGTCTATGGACTGCACATAATCTTTTTTTTTTTTTTTTTTCAAGTAAATATTCTAATGAGTCTATGGACTGCACATAATCTTTTTTTTTTTTTTTTTTCAAACTATATTTTAGTATATATATTGATATACAGTGATATGTAAGTTTTGCCTTACAAGACCAAAGTCTTAGACAAGGTGCAAAGCGGGTGAAAGCTTATCACCCACTAGTAACCTGCACATAAAGCCTTCATTGGTCTGCATACAATGCATTGGCGAAGTACCTTGACTCCATACATGCTGGGTACTCGTTAACATATTTAGTTGAAACTACTAAACACACCAGTGCAGATTTCAGACAGGAATTTTGTATTTGATTCAAAAAAAAAAAGTGCGTTCACCATTTTTAAGCTGAGTTTTATGTTCTTCAGTACATTCATGCCTAATTGAAACTACACAATTGATGAATTCTCAGGAAAAGGAATCGGCCTTCTTTAAATATTCTACAGCAGGGCAATCACAGGGGTCTAGTAACGGCGAAATCCAAATCACTGGGCACGTGGGCTCAATCCCTGCATGCGTAGAGCTTTTGGAATCTAACACTGACTCTACTTATAGCCTGGAGGCAGTGGTAGTGTATCTACTTTACTCCATTCCACTCTAGTGTGACCCCAGTATTTACTCTAGTACACACATATACAGTGAACTCTACCCCAATTTAGTCTACTCACTCATAGACTCAGCACACTTTAGTTTACTCACTACAGCACTACACTCTAATCCTTCTAGCATACTCTAGTATGTTTTTGCTCACTCTGAAGCATCCTTTAGAGTGCCACTTTGGCTTTTCGTCAGGTTGTATTGGGTATGAGTTAATATGCAGTAGATTACACTGACCACTACTAATACAGAATAAGAATACAGAATACAGAATATAGAATACAGACTACAGAATAAGAATACAGAATACAGACTACAGAATAAGAATACAGAATACAGAATACAGAATACAAACTACAAACTACAAACTACAAACTACATAACTAGACAGCAAGTTCTACGGAGATATGGTGCTTCTTAAATAGACCTACTAATAATATTTGCAGACTCTTTATGGGTCGCGCACTACCAGAGAAGAGTATAGTCTAAGTTCTTGATTAGAAATTACCACGCTATCTACAGCCATTGTTCGGCCAGGATTTCAGCCCTGCTATGGAAACTGAGACTCAATCATTTTGAAATTCAAAATAACCCTACATCTTATTGATTATTTTCAACCAATACATATGGCTACTAATGAATGTAATTTATGCATATTCAAACTTGCCAAGAGTAGTTTAACAGGCCAAAACAAACTCCGAAAAATATAGTGTACTTTTTTACTGGATCTCGTATACCATAGTACCTCAAGCAATAGTCCGTTGCGCGCAGAACTTGGGTGCATTACAGTGGTGATCCCAGGCGATTCGGGTCAAACGGACTTAATTATAGATGTATCTTTTCCTGGTTGATTAATTCTTTTCATGAAAAAAAATATTGGTACAATAGAGTAGTGTAGTAGCAGTCAAGGTGATAATGTATTACACAAGTGACGATAAGATTTGACTGGCCCTGTATATTATGGACCTAAAAGAAGAATAGTATAGTTTAGTACTAGTGTATATAGTGCTGTATAGTACATACAGGGTGCTGTATAGTACATATAGGGTGCTATTGACAAGCCCGGGCCACAAGCCCGAGACTTTTCGGCCAGACTCCCTGGGTACGGAAATGTATCGGGCTTGTGGCCCGGGCTCTTGACCATGGGGAATTTGGGCCGTCCTGGCTACTTGTCCACCACCGATGGTGTTTGGCTCTATACTTACGAGTCGTGAAATGCGGGCATCACTGCTAACCAGTCGTCGGCCGATGGTATGTCTTACTTGCCCGGCCAACGTTTGAATGCCTGCACGTGCTCCGGCCAGGACCATCCCAATAGAGGCACGGGCAGAGGAGCACCCGAAATCGATATTGTGGAAGCCAACGTTGATACAGACAAGAAGTTGGGAACCGTGTTTGAATCTTAGCAGGTCGCTCCGTTCGATATCTGGTACACCCCCCGACTATAACTTAGTCAAGATTTTTAACGTAGAGGTGTCTGCTTTGGACTCATATGTGGGAAGTTGTTTCCATGAAGCCGTGTCGTGTTTGACCACTCTCAACAACGCATGGTATGAACTTGGTGAAAATTCCCAGCAGTTCCAAAGTTATGGGTATGAGTACCTTAACCATAACGACAATGGGTACATCACGTGACATGAGGGACAGAACCCTACTTTCCACATCGAGTCGTATTCGCTTGGCTCCAATGGAAACATTGGCTTTAGACGCATTTCCAAGCAGCCCATGTCGATGATCATGAACTTGGGTATGTCCAATAACTGGTCATACATTGACTGCTTCTCCTTGGTGTTCCCCAGTCAAATGGAGGTGGACTATATTTGCATATACCAGTTCGCCAACAGTATAAGCAAGACCTGTGACCCTGCGGACTACCCCACCCTTGATTATATTAGCAACTATTGTTATAGTGTTATAATGTATAGTCTATTACAGTGTGTATCTTTGACTCATGGTATTGTGGACTTAAAGGGAGTATAAAAAAAGCATAGTATACAGGGAACTACTAGTAGTATAGTGTAGGGTAGTCATTGAGTAGTAGACTGTGAGTAGTAGACTGTGAGTAGTAGTCAGTGAGTAGTAGTATAGTGTAGAGTAGTATAGTGTAGAGTAGTAGTGCTAGGATTGAGTAGTAGTAAGTGAGTAGTAGTAAGTGAGTAGTAGTAAGTGGAGTCAACAAACTTGTACAGTCTACTGTTTATAGTATATAGACTGGTGGCATTTCTATAGTTAGTGCAGTATGTGTTAAACGTATGTTCATGGATTGGATTGAAAATGGAGGTGTCTTTGGAGTTCTTTACCGCAATTAATATCTTATTGTTGGACCACGATCCGAAGATCTTGTCTTTGCATAGAGTTGTGAACGATTTTGGAGTTGATAATGATAAGTATGCAGTGGATAAAATTTACAAAAAATCCGACGATTTGTGCCTAATTCAGTTCCAGCCCTGTTCACGGAAGCTAATATTTTACAATGGGTCCTGGATCACAAGACCAAATAGTTCAAAGCTGATACGGATAAGAAAACGAAAAAGGTGTTTTCCATTCACAAGCGTTTGTAAATGCTTTGTTTGTAAATGACAAGTTTTGTCCTTGAAGGCTTTGACAGAAACTGACGCCCAATACCATCACCTTCTAGAGAAACCTACTGCTGGTGCATTTGACGGTGTATTTATTGACTACACTGCCTGCCAAGAATCTTCACTTTTCAGCAACGACCATTTCCTTCAATTCTTATTCTCAAACACAGAAATCTTTCTGCAAATCATTACCATCATCCGTCACACCAATGGACTTCACAGATACCGAGAGACTCGAAAACATCCTCAATTCTGCCTCTTTCAAAGTGATAGTTGAGTGACCACTACTCACCATTACTATCAACGAGTACTTAGCGTTTACGGCGGCGAGGTACTTTTTGGAGATTGTACGCAGACAAGTGAGGTATGTACATGCCTTAGAAGAAAGAGAAATACATGCCGTGGACGAACGGAAAAGTATAAGACGTGCTGCGGTGCGTCTTAGGACCAGATTATTTGACAGGCACTACTGTGTACTACTGTATACTACTGTCCATTTCTGTCCACTACTGTATACTTGTGTCCATTAATCTCCACTACTTTATACTACTGTCCACTACTATCCACTATTGTCTGTTAGATTCTTGAATACGTCGGGTACTGAGGTTTATGTTCGTTCGTTGATGGATCCCCAATAGGTGGGAATCCGAGTACTTATATAGTTAACCTGTGAGTACCAGAGAAGTGGAGCATGGTGGTTAAAGGCCATGTCACGAGGTAAGGTGAAAGGATGAGTCCAAGTCACGAGGTATGACGCCTTGGACGAGTCATTGGCATTCGTAGGCTCGAACAATACCTCTATAGGTAGTGTGTCTACCAATGGTGGGTCCAACATTAACATAATATTAACATAATACTAACATAATATTAACATAATAACAAAACAATGATAGCTACCTAGTACCTTTGACCAATACCTTCTCCATACTAACGTAACAGACGCTGACTATACTGGAAGCCGCATTAATTTGATTCTCAAGACTATACTATTTTAGTCCCAGGAATGTATGAAATGACCCCGGAAACAATATCCATCTTGATGGCTGAAAAAGGACATAAACACTACTTCTTCATTAGCCCCAAAAGACAGACTTTGCAATGTCCTATATGAATGGCACCTGGTTTTTTCACTCCACAACATTTTCCTATAAAGTATATTTGGGTTCCTTTCTACTATAAAGGAATTGTCCAATCTCATTTTCTTATCACCTTATTTCCTTTGTCTTGGCAAACTGAACATATTTGGGATTCTTTCGAGACTCTGATTACGTAAAGAGATTTTATGGTTTCATTATGAAAGGTCTGTCTATTCCGAGTCCATATTAATTACTGGTACTGATGCTAGTGCCGCAATGGTCGGTGCGCACCAAGAATAGTAGTCGTGTGACAACTTATACTCTAACTACTACACACTACTCTAACTACTGCACACTACTCTAACTACTACACACTACTCTAACCGAAACTATGGTTTGTATTTCGAGGGTATAGATGGTGGTGTTGGTGGGTAGAGGGCTCTCTCCGGCATATAACATCATATAATGCTGCTTCAAAGTGGGTGAAAAGCCACGACTGAAGTACACTTGGAATCATGACACTCCCACTAAAGACACGAACAAAAGCAGAAAAAGGAGGCACTGAGAGTGAAGAGCATAATGATGGACAAGTCCAAGCCATTGAAATGGCCCCATTTGTAGTTGGTGACGTGGTGCGCACGTGACTATACCAGCTTAATGTCTACCACACCAAGCTCTTACTCGTCAGCCTCGCCAGCATAAGGCAAAAGGTAGATCTCCACGCCAAAACAATTATCATACTCGTCACTAGTGGTGATCACGTGCAAATTGCCGTCCATGCTAGGACACGAATAGTAATTATTGGTTCGCACCCTCATTGTTTTGTCCAAGTTCAATTTTGTTTTGGTGTTAAGCCCAAAGAAAAATCCCTCATCCACAATCCCCGCGTATCCTGGCGTGGTTGTTTCTGTGGTCCTCGCATAATCGTCTTCCAAGAGGAACTTGACTGGGTGCTCCGGTTTCTTTCCATACACATAAGATAAAGCACTGCGGTCGCTTCTGAATTCCGAAAAAGTGTGGCCCGAGAGGGGAATCATCTCTTCACCAACTTTGGCATGGAATACCATTGAAGCTTTAGAGTCCACGAAGTTGACTTCCGGTCCCCCATTTCGTGGTAAACGAGTGTTTTTGGGGCCTGGGGAAGTCTTCCGCACAAAACGCCCTTTGGCACTGGAAGTAAGTTCTCTATAAGACTCCATTTCCCGATAAATATATCTCATTTTTTTGGAGACGTATTTCTTTTGTTTGGGAAATTCGCCAACAACAGTATTGGTTTCCTTGTTGTAAGGCAAGAGGAAGAGCTTTGCCCAGAAACAGAATTTCACCTTTTCGTGGGATTTTCCATACTTGAGCACATACTCATGGTTTTCGTTCTGACACAAGTAAAAACTGTGGTTCAAAACTCTGCTTTGCTTGTCAAATCTTAACGGTTCCTTGGAGATACCGGGACCAGAGCCAACGACGCCCCTTGAAAATCCCAACGGACCTGGAGAAGAAGTATTCTTGGAGAAGGCACATTCACCCTGCAAATTGAACTCCACGGGGGTTTTCCCCACTTTGGAAAACGACAAAGCACTGATTGTCGTACCTTTTATTTCCTTAGAAATGTAAGAGAGAGGGAGGTAATTACCACCAATCTCTGCAAAAAACACCAATGGATGAGAAACTGTGCACGCAATAGAGACAATAAGAGAGAAGAAGATGAAATGAAACGCAAACATTTTGCTTTGTGGCGCTGCGATAAAGTGGATCAACATGGGCTATTATATAGCCAGCCACCGGGCCATTCCTTCGGATTATAGCAGACACGCCTTTGTAAAAAGCACATTAAGGTCTATAAACATAGGCAGCTGAATGCACGCTTTTCCTGCAAGTTGCCCGTTTCATTTGTTTAAACAAACAACCGGTTTCTTGGCACCCCCTTTCGGCTATTTGTTCCCCGATTTATATCATACGACTACCTCAAAATAGCGTGAACACGTCTCCCGCACTTTGGCGTTTTGTCAACCACTCTCATTTTGGGCGCTACTCATTGTACCTGTACTCACCACCATTCATTATTAAGGCACTTATTAATGGTTTTCTTCATATAAGCCAATTGTTACTTCTTTTTTTTTCGTATTTTTTCTCTTATTTCTTTTTTTGACCCCTTTTGACTCCTTTTGACCCTTTTGACACCTTTTGACACCTTTTGAAACCTTTTGAAACCTTTCGGGATCACTCAAGCAGATCCCGAAAGGTTATTTTTTGTTCCGTGCATGCTATACTCAACTAAAGTAAGGCTTTATTTAAAGCCAAAGGTTAAATTCCGAAGGTTAATATCTCAATATTTCTCTATTTCTATTTCCGGAAAAGACCACCGGTGTGGTACTCATTGTGCTTTGTGATGATTATCTATGACGAATACACCGCATGGAATCGTATTGGTGTGATATTTGCAAGTTGTGAACATTCAAGGTGGACCCCGAGAATCGTGGGGTTCCGCTACCTAATTTTACCTAACATTCCTGATTTACCTAAGTTGCCCAATTCGCCTAATCATGTTTGGAGCCTAGATTCAACTCTGGGTGGTACTGCATTCGGACAATGGGCGTGGGATGCCCTCATACATGCGTATTTGTTGGGACCGCATAGCAAGGTCCAATAGTCACTCCCTTACTTCTGAGTCCTGTCCACAAATGTCTAAGCTGATGTAAAATCTGACGGCACCCAAAATACCTTAAAGGTTAATTTTAATCCTCTCACTTTTGGTGTCACTATATGTGTTACTATTTGTTACTAACTGGCTGTTTAATAGTATTGGACCCTGCGTTATCGAGAGCTTAATATTGTACCAGCGATCAAGACTGAGTGCGAAGTTTCACCATTTCAACCTATGTTTGAGTATATATTGATATACAGGGATATGTAAGTTGTACCTTACAAGGCCAAAGTCCTAAACGAGGTGCGAGGTGGGTGAAAGCTTTTCACCCACTAGTGACCTGCACATAAACGTATTGTTGGTCTGCATACAATGTATCTACGAAAAGTACCTTGACTCCGTACGTGCTAGATACTTGTTGACACACGAAGACCGGGGCGATACTGAAATGGCTCAAATGTGTGCTCAAATGTCCATACCAAAACCACTCCAGGTCCAGTCCAAAACCACTCCAAAACCACTCCAAAACTAGTCCAAAACCACTCCAAAACTAGTCCAAAAAGCAAACCCAATTATTACGGTGTGAAGAGCCAATTCTAGATGCAGGTTTTAGAAAAAACTTGTTTGTGATATTTGAGAACTTTGCTCTGAAACTTGACATTTCTTAATGCGTGGCTTACTCATACACCATCATTTGCAGCCATTCTGTGCGCGACACTGGATCGAAGTTACCACCGTTCAAATAATACATCAGACTTTTGGACTACAACACTTGGGTTCGTTTCCTTTTTTTAGAGTTATTTTTTAGAGTTATTTTTTAGAGTCGTATCAGGCCTAAAACCGTTTCATCGGTTACTGTAAATGAACACCACTGTTACTTGGAGACATCACGCCTAGATCTCTTAGTAGGGAACAGCTTATCTGAATACTAATTTGCACGCAGTTAGTATGGTGATGGTGTTGATATCAATCCACTATATTCAGGACTCTACCTAAAGCTTTGTTTAACCTGCACTGTCTAATCACTGTCTAATCACTGTCTAATCACTGTCTAATCACTGTCTAATCACTGTCTAATCCCACAATGGCCATTGAACAAGGCCATACTCCATTTATATATCTGTTGGTGCGACAAAAACAGTCACCACTATTGTTTTGGAGAGGCTTTTTCCCGCAAGCAAGTAGTTAGGACCCGTTGACTAAGCGACTCAACGGTCAACTATTAAGTAGCCCAATTCTGGAATTGTTGGTGAATGAAAATAAAAAGTTTCTGAATTTTACCCAAAAAAAAAAAACACAAATAGTGTGGAAACGGTATTGAAGCTTTATCCATATACTGTAACTGAAACATGTTGCTTTTTTTTGTGAGAATAAAAACATCTTATCCACTTTTTTCCCTGTATAAAAGTGCATATATGGCTTCACATCAAGTACACATTTAGTAATATTTTGGTTGATGGTTCGTAATAAAGAATTAAGCACTACTATGAAGAGACTTACCTTTAACCCCTCTTTTTTTCCCGGGAAAATGGTTCAAGTTGACAGCTCATACATTATTTTAGGCATGTCAGGTGTCCAGGATATCTTACAATAACATGGTGATGGGGAACTGGAACTACAGCGTACACCAGAGTAAAGCTTATTGATTTTTGATAATAGAGAACAGAGTAGGAGACCCGTTAGTGTGGCTTCGTGCTCCACTATTTGATGCTTTGGACACTGTTCTCCTGCTCTTGTCTCTGGACACTTCACCAAGACCATTAAACCTATTTCCCAAGATTTTATTTCTCCCTATTTGGGTTCCTAGAAGCGTAGACGCAATTGAAGACCACGGTAAGAGGAAGTTTTTACCTATTGAAGTACTAAAAACTCGTTTTTTGGGCGTGCTCAGAACCCTTATATCAGTCAAACTATACAAATCGCACTTTGGCTGGACCAATGGCCTAAGAAATCAAAATGTCCCCTGATTTCTAATCGTTGTACCTGAAAATAATATCTTTGTCTGGGCCAATGTTATGTTAATCTAGGGTTATTCGTCATCATTTCTTGGTCGCACGTGACCTATCCCTTCTGCTCCAGGTACATTACAGTGGGACGAGAAGACGTGATCACGCATTGTGCACCTAGAGAGCCTCACCCCTTAATACGTTTCCTTTGCTCACAGAATTCAATTTGAAACATTTGACCTGGATGTAAGTGATGGCTTTTTAATTATGGTGTGCATATAACCCCACCTTCTCTGCCGTATCTCGACACCTCGCATTTGTTGTTAAAATGGTGGAAAGGCTTACTACCCAGCAAACCAAAAACAGCCAAAAAAAAGTACTTTGGTGGTTTAAAAAACTACATATAATCACCCGAATGCTTTGAAAATAAATCTCAGCTTGTTTCCGATTTTTAAGTGCGTGTTGTAGTTTTTTAGCCGAGAAGGGCTATTTCTCACAGTATGATGAATTACTGCGAAAATATAAACTTACCCAAAAAGAACAGTGACTAGAAATCACCTATACTAATTTAGGACTCATAAGTAGCAGAATCTGTCTAAACATCCCAGCTCCTACTTACACTATTACTTGTATCATTTTACGGAACTGATTAGCTCCATATGGATAAGGTTCTGGTATAGTGTACTAGTGTACAGGCTCAACTGGTGTGAAGATACTGGTCCAAGTCCATAGTAAACATCAGTACATCTGCACTAATCAATATTGGTGATTCAAGTGTCGTGAGGCATCTTGGCATTTACTTCCTCAGCTGATATATAATGGTACTCTTTTAAAGCGGAAGCTTGTCCTTTTATTTTCGGGCCTTCACATGACCATGGTCACGTGTGTGGCTGCGGCTCTTTTCTCAACTAGACTGACTAAAAAGGTGTTATAAAAAGTACACCGAATAGATGTGCATGTAGATATGTAGTAGTTTGAGAAACCAAGGAAATACTGAGATTTCAGGAAAAGTTTGTAGGTGGTGGAGAGGCATGAATGCTTATCTATAGTGTCGCAACACGCTGGTGGTGGTGGAAAGTCCCACGAACAAATGAACAATGCGCGGTGTAACCACGAAGAACACCCTCTGAGAGGGATATAAGCGCACATATATAGAGCAACTATATTCTAGATTCAAAACAAAGCATTCCTAACATTGTTTTTTGAAAACATCGGAGCTTGACTCCTGTATACTAAGGATAGTCTAGGTGAACTCAGGGAAAATCAGGGGAAAATCAGGGAAAACTCAGGGAAAATCAGGGAAAACTCAGGGAAAACCCAGGGTAGACTCAGGGTAGACTCAGGGTAGACTTAGGGTAGACTTAGGGTACTTTCCTAGGTGATTCTATGTGGTGGGAAGTTTTCAAGTACTTCCAACACACAAAATATCTAGCTTATATTGAAGAGGACACTGAAACAGCACCTAGACGATGGTGTTTTTTAGTGGAGACATGAATCTCTAGGCACTTCCTAATTAAAGTGCTTTTGCCATTGGTACTGGTATAACCGTTAAAAATTCACAATCCAACAGTATGTGAATGTTGGATTTGGATCAGTTATTTGGAACAGTATCTTTTTGAGTTTTTGAAAGAATCAGAGAGGAAATAAATGGCTCCTGAGCCTAAAAGTGGATATTTTGAGCTGGATTTATGTCCAGACTTCAACAATCAACGCAAACACACCACCTATAATGACGGAGCTGTGTCTGGAATGATCCCAGTACCTTTTCGGAGGAGTCACCCTAAAAGACTAATGACAACTACTTCGGTAACAAAAAGTGACAGTCGGTATAGGTGCTGCTCATTATATATTTCTGATTCGTGTTGATTTTGACTTTAGGGTATCCGATAGTCAGATTTAGAGACACTCATATTCTGGATTGAATTTTATCCCGAACATTAGAGGAGAGGCGGAGACCCAATTAGACTTTGAGTCCTAGTATGCTTATCTTGGCTTATACACCAGACTAGGACAACATGAAACACATCTAGAGTATGGTTCTGTACCTTTTCCAGTTTGCCAATTTCCTCAGGATACTCCAATCCTCCTCACATATACACTGCATTCACTCTTTGCTTCAGATATCATGCCATTCTGGTCACTTTCATCACAAACTCAGTATTCCGTAAGGAATCAGACAGAAATCCACACTGAACAAAAGAGACCAGGCTAAAAGTTTTCGTCCAAATTCACCAAATTGGTTATCAAACGTCTAAAATAACAAAAAAAAAATCTTTCCCAACTACTGCTAAAGTCCAATCCAAGTCAGAAATGGCAAAATCTCCACATTTTTGGGGACCATCAAGCTATGACCTCCAATGTCTACGTCAAAACATAGCTTGTGTTTGACATGAGAGGCAATCAAATTGGAAGAAAGCAAGACAAAGGAGTAACCTGTTTCCAGTGATTTTTTCGGAAAAACAGCCCAGAAAAAGCACACAGGCTTCATCACCCTAATATTACTTGAAAAACACACAGATGAATCTGATGTCTTCAACAATTTTCCCACCAAAAATATATACAGAATGCCTCCGGTCTTGCCTATGCTGATCACCGTAGCTTCATCATACATCTTGTTTTCTTGTTATACGGGGCCGAGGAAGATATCCACCGGTTTACACTCCTTCTCAAGTGGAACACTATGATGTATCGTGGGTTCGGACCCATGGGGATCATTGCACAAGTAAAAAAAATGGTTCATGATTCTCTACTCGGGATTAAGCTCCACGAATAAGAGTTAGACTCCAAAAGCACAGTGAACTCTCGATTTTTTGGTGGCTTAAGTGGTATATTACAGAGAGGCACTAAGCGGTCATTGATCTCGGCAAATAATACAAAAGGAAAGTCCCCAACAGGCATGGGTTTGGGGACCTCGGGGCCTTTCCAGGGACCGAGGACCTTTTTTGCTCCTTTTAATTCTTCGAGCCCCCACTTTCGGGCAGGCTTATTTTGAATCATTTGGATGGTTTTATTGTGATCACCAGTAACGACGCCAGGTGTATCGATTCGGTCTTGGTTCATCTTCGCCTATACCTCAACCATATCTTTCACTGCTTCACCAGTCCTTCTATCAAATGGCAAGAGGTAAATTTCCGCATCAAAACAGTTGTTTCCGGGTATAGGCGAGCCAGTGTAAAGAATCACACTGACTCCCATGTTGAAGATACTGCAGGATTGAAAATTATGGTTGAGCACCTTCTTGTTGGAGTCCAAACTCAAGCTCATCTTGGGAACCTCCGGTCCAAACGCAAGCATGCCTAGATGAAGCCCCAAATAACTGGGTAAGTCCTGGGTGTTTTCATTATCTTTCTCATCTAGAAAGTACTTGTCTGTTGAATCCGAGGAGAATATCCTGAAACCACTTTTGCCTGGGAAGTATAGCGTTGGTTGGTCGGGTGAACTCTCGTGGTAATAGTTTAAGTCATTTGGGTCTGGTGAATTCTTGTCGGATGCATCCCGGTCTGGAAAGGTTTCGTCCATTGACTTTGGGATATCTGCAATTGCAAAAGTGTCTTCCATGGTGAAAGCGACTGGAAAATCTGCTATTAAACCATATGACATTATACCGAGAGTCGTATCTAACTTGTCAAAATTGGTAGAGCTGAGTGGCACCAAATTACCATTGACCCGAGCAAAGAAAGCCAAGGGAAAGTCAGTAGATTCTGGGGAGGAAGGCACTGAGTCATCATTTTCTTTTGATAAACCAGAACCAGTAGTAGTTGCAGTTGCAGTAGCAGCTTCTTGTTCCTTTTTCAAGGCTTGCATACCCATACCACTATCCTGTTCCATTACTGCATCATTCTCAAACGTCTCTGTCTCAGAAACAAGAGGATCATCTACAGAATTTCTGACGACGTCATCGTAGGGCAAGAGGTAAATGTCCACATCAAAGCAGTTTTCACCCGGAATAAGTGAATCTCTAGCAAGAATCACACTCAATTGCATACCGAAGATATTGCACGACTGAAACGAAAGGTTAATTACCCTGCCTTCATTATCCAAATTGATAGCTGCCATTTCGATATCTGGCCCAACCCCAAGAATAGTCATGTGGAACCCAAAGAACCCTGGGAAGTCTTCATTGTTTGTGAAAACATAAGTGTCTACCAATGCGAACTTGATTGGGTCACCCATTCCTGGCCCATAGGTCAATAAAGCTGAGGTATCGCTCTTGCCAAGAAAGGTGGCAGAAAGCGGTACAATGCGGCCGTTGATCATCACAAAAAAGACCAAGGAGAATCCAGACAGCGTACTGGAGAGAGAAAGCAGGGCATTCTCATCATCCTCCACTATATTTGCTCCAGGTATCTGCACAGCTTCCAAGGCTTCTCCAGTTCGGTAATCATAAGGTAAAAAGTAAAGGTCCACTTTAGAGCACTGATTGTTCCATACATCTGCATCGGCCTCAAATATGCCGTATACATGGTCGGGAATTATCGTACACGTTTTAAAGGGACCCATTAGGACCTTCATATTGCTATCAAACTTTAAGGGAATCCTGGCGATTTGATTTTTGAGACCATAACCAACTATGCCAAAACTAAACCCCGCGTACATTGGATTGCAAAGGCCTCCTGTGATTGCGTAGTCTTCTTGCATGTAAAACCCCTGGGGAATAGGCCATTGATCTCCGAAAGTTAGCATGTTTATCTGTACACTATCTGGGGCTAAATACTTACTGGAGAGACCTCGAAAGGTGCCATTGACTTTTGCAAAAAAAGCAAAGGGTTCTATGAGGAATGCCCAAGTTGGTTTAGCCCCAAAAACGATAAGGAACAAGTGGGTGAACTTCATAATGTGTGAGGTATTACCGGTGGAGAAAGTGGGTTTTTTATATTATTGGCAGCCCAAGAGAAAATATAAGTGTCTTGGGAAAGTCATTCTGAGCGGAATCTATTTTGTTTTAGTACGGAATCGACCACAATAGTACGGAATCAGTCATATTATATATAAACTACAATGCTAATTGACAAACACTAATAACAATGTGGGTGACTCTGAGAACGAGTCATACATACGCGTGGTTCCCGCACATCCGGATTATTATCACTCGGGGGTGCTGGTGGTTTGGAGAATATACCATTAGGAAAGTTAGTAGCGGGGTTTCAGGATTTGTTGTTATATTGGCCTTCTCATGTTCCAGTCCGAGGTTTATCCGATTGTCTATAGATATCATGTATCGCCAATATAGCCTCTAGATTTTCACTAAAGGAGGGTTTATCCTTAGCTCTAATTTCCTGTGGATAATCATTGCGAAGTTTAGACTTTTACATTTCACTTTTAACCATGGCTTCCTGTTTCATTGTTTTCGCATTATAAGCTACCAGATACTATCATATGCACGTGATGTAAAGGGACAAGTAGTTAGTTTTTATGTATTGAGGAGAATGCTGTACCTAAGGAAGAAATGTTGAAAAAGCCAAGTTTCAAAAATAATAAATTTTGAGATGTTGCATGCTGTTTGGCTGCAAATGTACCTTTTGCCTGTATGGTCTTCAGAGTGCGGGTCTGGGATAAACTGCTTCCATTGGCCAGTGTTTCTTACTGAGCACTAATAATCAGTGCGATTTTTGGCACTACAATATTTACTTATATCACTATGTTAGTATGGATCTATACATTACCGTGTTGTATCCAATGGTGCTAGATACTGTTCCATTACCAGAGTTCCATTTCCAGATACTCTGGATTAAGTAATGTCCCATAAATTAGCCATGGTGAAATATCCAGTGTGTGGTTAATACTGTACGAAACGGACCTCAGCCTCGGAAAAAACAATCTCTACCGTATATAAGTGTATACATCTTACCTCTTACACCCACCTTCACCTCTTCTTCCGAATACTACTGCCACTTTATACCACACTACATCTATGCTCCTTCCTACTACCAGCTGGACTGTCAATGCTTCATTGATTTGTCATCACTGATGAACGAAGCCAAAGGGATAATAGTAGTGGGGTGTTAATGGGGTGTGGCTTTGCGCTTTGTGTCTGTGTTTTGTGGTATTTCATTTTACAATAGGAAGCACCTCCTTTTATACTCAAACCAGTCCCTGTTCACAAACACAAATTGTTCACAAACACAAAGCGGGGAAACAATGCATCATGTGGAATCATGTGAAACACTCTTATGATTTCTTATGATTTCTTGTGATCAAAGGCTCAGCTGAAACAGCAGGTGAAACAGCGCGCACCTTGTGCCTCACCCCCTATCTTCTATATAAACCCTTCATAGTTCTGTTCCTATGATACACCAGCACCGTCGACCAAAGTGGGTACCGAAATTATTCACCAGGCATTAATGCTTCGTACGAGGTCGATAACAAGATACTCTATACACTGTCCATGACTGTGGAATAGTTCATGGGATCCAATTGGATGCTAAGGATAAAAGGAATGGCCATAGTTTGTTCTAAGGTGGCGTGTAATGGTGGTGCATAATTGAATGGTGAGAATGGTGTGGAATTACATGGTGAAAATCGTGGATTTAAGTGGATTTAAGTGGATTTAAGTGGATTTAAGTGGATTTGTGGTGAGAATGTTGACAGAATGTTAGGTGGGAACACTGAGCGGTGGCAGATTCTCAACTATGACCCTAGACATATTCTTGGGTACATATGATTCTCTGAAGTTTTATGTATACTTGAGCAGTATGGTGATAGAGAAGGGATCTCGATATAAGATAGAATCCAGGGTATATGATATCCTAATAGGTGAGACGGTCTAGTGAGATACAGTGATCACAAGGCACGCCATAATAAGTTTGAAAGTCTGCATTAACAAGCAATCCACATATACCGAAAATTGGACTATTATGAAGAGGTATCATAGGATAAAGTCAGGGTTAGCCTAGCTTACACTATAGACCAGCATATGGATACAGTGCATGGAAACAATGCATTTTAAACGATACCCTGGCCTTCTTGGGTATTGTTGGAAGCGAAGGTGGTGGGCACAGAGTATCATCAAGTGTGACAGTTCAAGTGTGACAGTTCAAGTGTGAGAGTATAGTGAGAGTAACTTCACCATAGTATTCTCAATACAATACTACGCTACACTAGTATACTCATTATCACTACCCTACACCACAGTATCACTACACAGGTCTAGTGGTAACTAACTCTGGTATTTTGCATCCATCCATGGCACTAACGAACAGAGATCCCTAGGACATAGTCCAGTACTCCAACGAAAGTGTTCTTCACTCTTCCTAGTGCTAAAAAACTGTATCTATCAGTTACAACGTCTTATCGAGCAGCACAGAACGCACCAGCTGTGATATTTCTTTGGGTTAATCTAAGATTTGTCAAATACTTACTCCTGAAGAGATAGACATACAAACGAACCACAGATTACCTCACTCTTTCACCAGCTAAGTGCCACCACTAATACTAACTACAGACTACACACCATGCCAGATAATGACAGATCTACTATCGACCAATTTATTCTTCAATGAATTAGCTAGATTGGGGACTGAGTAGTAGTAGTCATTAATGATTAGCAGCAACAGTATCTTTCTTTTTCATTGTGTGCTTTCTACGACATTTGTGAAGCATTCTCTATCCTGAATAGTGCCAATGAATCCTGAATGGTGCCAATGAATCCAGAAACGCTAGTGATTTACTCAGTGAAGATTCAATGGGAATTAATACTAATCCCGAGTAATGGAGCAGAAAAACTCATTGGGTTATTTACCTCTTGTTCCAGTACTTGGCACGTCTCTAGAGATATTGCTGTGGACCTGCATACACCCCAATGGCTGCAAAACTTCTCCATCTCCCTGACTTTTCTCATTCTGTTTATGGTGCATATTCCATACTAGGCACCACTCCGATCATTTAAGGCCTTAATTTGTTACAAACTACGCCACGGAATAAGCCTTGGATGAACAACAAGTGGTTCGATGTCCCCTGGAGTCCGTAACCATGGAACCACATTTCTTAGACCACCACAGGTAGTGCTACCTATTGGGGTAATTTGAGCCTACGCCATCAGATCCAAAAATTGGCCACTCCATTGCGCCACTCCTCTTTTTTCATTGTACGAGGCAGCAGGATGAATATCAAGAACCCGAGGCACCGGATAAATGTGACGAACCGGAGGTACCGGATGAATTTAACGAACCGGAGGTACCGGATGCAAGGGAATAGTTTTCCTCCTGCACCTAGCAACGACCGGTTGACCAGGCGACGTTGTTTCTAATACTTAAACAGCCGATGCCTGGTCTGGATACGCGGTGGAATGAACACAATATACAGAGTACCTGACGTGAGGAGAAGAATCTAACACCATTTATGAAGAAGAAAAGATATACAAAGGAAGCCCAATACGTATACAATCTACTTGGAATTTGGTGCACTCTGACAGTTTGACAATGATTTAACTCGATTCTATACCCACAAACGGAGCTAGAACATCCCTCAAATTTCCTCATTCAAAACTCAGTTTAGGTCAGGCAAAGTCCTTTCTCATACTCTATTTTTTTCACGCATTTGGAGAAGCAAAGCCTCTGACTGGTTTATCAAGAACAGTCGTGTTTGGCAAGAAGAAATCTTTGAAGACATGATTCATTAGTTTCTTTCAAGCAGAAGCTCACTTTTGCTGGGACCATGTCTCGCCAATCTTGTTCATTGCTAAGTTAATCATGTGTCTTGTTCAAATCTCGAAGTTCTATGGGTGTCAGAGACTCGGTCTGCTTGATAGAAGTGAATGAATACCACGGCACATTCACCTTCAAATAAGCTTTCCAAAACGAGCCACAGCTTCCTGGGACTTTTCTGGTATCAACCCTAACATTTTGCGAGGTTTTCACGTCTACACCTTTGATGATATCACCAAAAGATGCTTCTCGACCACACACTTCAGCCCATTCGGTAAGACCTACGGTGTCCAGTAAGACAATAAAAATCACGTCGAAACTTAGGCACTCCATGAACACTGCTCCCTACTCCCTGGCACTTTGGCTCGTTTAAGTCATAATTAACAAATATGCATACTTACAGAGAAGGTTTTGAGCACGTGCACTCAAAAGACTGTTCTGAAGCTGACAATTCTGGTAAAAGGGACATGGAACGCCGCTTGGAAAAACAATGTCCGTCATCACCTGAAAATGATCCTCAGGTAAACACTCCCATTCCTTCTCGGAACTATATGCAGTCCCCCATTTGGAATCCACTAGCTCTATATCAAGCACGTGGTTTCTATCGTTTTCAGCCACATACTCCTGGTCCCGATCCGGCACCGCCACCCCATACACAGAAGCCTGGGGGCCACTATCATGCGTTAACAAATACACATCCACCGGAAAACAAGTGAGGCCATCTCCAGTCATGGGCTTCTACGTGATCCAGTGCCTTTCACTCCCCGGGAACACTTCACACAGGAAGAAATCTCCCCTCCAGCACCCCATCCCAAACGTCACATTCAACACCTGCTTTTCATGACTGGGCCCATACACAAAGCAATCGTGGTTATACCCAACATAGCCCCATGACTTAAACAGACTAGTGAACACGTGGTCGTCTGCAATCACAAACTACACGGGTAATATCATGGGGTTTCCGTATGCAAACACAGAGTCCTCTATACTAAAAGCTGGGTGTGTTTCCTTTGCAAGTGGTACTAGGGTATCGTCAATATTTGCAAGAGATATGGGGGATGTTGGAGTCTGCATACACGAGAACAAGAAAGAGGAATCCCAAAGCAATCATGGACTATGTATTAAATCTGTATGTAATGGTGTTCAGATAAGGGTATTCAGCTAAGGGTGTTCAGCTAAGGGTATTCGTCTATGGGTTCTCGTCTATGGTGTGAGTCTATGGTGTGAGTCTGGATTCTTCACCTACAAGTACTAATTGATGGGACCGGCAAGCTCTTATGGTACGACCCATGGTGACTGAGCGGGGAAGAGTGCTAGGCAATGCAAACAGGTCAAAGTGAAATGCACCAATGTGGCAGACCTGTGGAGAATCTACCAAACACTTATGTCCGGACATTCATCAGGAATCTATTCAGAAAGTCCCATCCAAAAAAAAGCCACAGAAAATCACCCGTGCATTACCCATCAGACATGTCCGGCACACAACATTAAACGGGCTACATTTTTCTGTGGCTACCACGTGATCTGGTTTAAGCGGCAGACCTAAGAGAATGTGGAACGTGGTTTTCTGGAGGTATCTCTTGGACCAGACACATTACTCATTGCATTTACCTTAGCTACAGTCCAGTAATATCCTCCCTATTCTTCACCTTAGTATATCTCTATATAGTGATATGAATGGTAGATCCGGGGAAGGGGGGGGTTCTTTTGGATACTCGTAGTAACGTCTGACTCGTTTTTTTTTTTTTTTTTCTAACACTTCATGGTGGGTAGAGTGAGATTATGAGCCCCGGCTCCGTATATTTTGGACGGCTGGTTAGGTGTACTGACTCTATGTATACCGGTGTTTTGGAACCATCTATGAAAAATTGATTGAATCATCTTTGACCTTGAGCCACGGGTCCCGAAGCTGAATACTTATAGTAAAGGTTATGGAGAATAAGGGTTACGAGCACTTCCCCATTTGGAACCTGTTTCACGTTTGATTCATACTTGTTTCACAATTGTTTCATACTTGTTTCACTTTTGTTTCACATTAGTTTCAACCGTGTTTCATTAACTTATATCCCTATTTGCGTACTGGTGCTGGTGTTGGCAGGTTTGCTGGCCTGTTCCGCATCAGTACTTGCAGTTGCAGCAGGAAGCCATTATTTGGGTTATATGCAGTCCACTTTGAATTTATACCCAACCTTTCGAGTCCGAGCCGGTTTCCTTTCGGATCTCTAAACAACAGCATATTAATGTTATTATAAACACTTAGCTAAAGCAGTTCTATAGCTGTGGCACTTCAGTAGATATCCCAAGCTCTAATATTCATCTGTATCTATATACTCGGAGACTTGTATGTTAAGAAAGCTGTTCTGGTTGTCTTTTCTAGTACTGTTTTGAATTTTTTGTACTGTTGTTTTGAAGGTTTTTTCCAAGAACTTCCTCGTATTATTGTATATCCAGTTTTCTCCCCAAAGTCCTATCACCAAATGTCACCAAAGTTGTCCTGGTAAAGACACGACCAGAGAAGCTAGACGAGACTAGATAAACATTAGCCTTTCGTCTCTAGAAAAATACCCATTCTTGTTTCTTTTGTATGCAGGCAACTGTAAGTACAGGAAACAAGTGGCTGCTCAAATTCAACATACTAAATTATCTGTACACTACTAAACTACTCCCTATGTACTACTCCCTATGTACTACTCCCTATGTACTACTCCCTATGTACTACTCCCTATGTACTACTATACTACTGATAATCCGTTATGCTAGTACACTCCCATACTAATGTCATTTACTCTACCCATCGTACAATAGCAGATACTACTCTTAGATACTACTACTCTTAGATACTACTACTCCACTATATATACTACTCCACTATATATACTACTCCACTATATATACTACTCCACTATATATATAGTACTACTATTATTATTATGTTCTTTGATACATTGCTTTATTGAGAGTGTCCGTTGACGAGACAGTGTCCATTGACGATACAGTGTTTTTCAAAAGCATTCAAAGGAGCGGGGCAAAACCATTCAAACCACACCAGCAAAATAAACAAACCAATAGTTCAAAAAGTCTCGTACACCCCTCACAAGTGGCTGGATACAGGATTATAAGGAATTCAGCGCTTGGCAGACCCCGAACCAGCTACTGTGTGGGAGACTCGCATCTACGAAATCCTGCATTCCAACTACTACTCCAGTGACACCCAATCAGAAGAGGACGAGGACGAGGAGGATGACGAGGATGACGAAGATGACGAAGATGACGAGTATGACGAGTATGACGAAGAAAACAGTTTTGAAGACGATGACAGCACCTCTATTTTGGACTAGGACGACGAAACTTGCTGTGATGAATTTGCTAGGGACATTATTAACGCTGAAGATCACGAAAATCCCATCAACATCTCCTCGAATATCTCTTTCATACACATGGAAAATTCAGGTCCGTCTGTTCTGACCCTTGATTGGTACTGCAAGACTCCCAAAAGTAGTACATATAAGGCAATCCTCCGTATTTAAGGTTTCAGAATATTGAATTCTAATGAACGTTGGTGTGAAACATTATGCCATTTGGTTTGAAAGACTGCGAAGGGGTACGAACCATTTTGTTGCGCTGGTTTGAATACTTTTGAAAAACACTGTAACATGGAGGTCGCACCTGCATAAGGATTTCCTTTGAATTGACGTGGAAGGCTACGCATTGGGAACGTATTCTCCCACGGCTAGGAGATCACCAGTCTTGGTATGTTAGGATCGGAGAGTACGCTTCATACATTTTGTGTAACTACACTACTAAACTACTACACTACTACACTACTACACTACTACACTACTAAACTACTACACTACTATTTGCTAGGCCTAGTGTAACTTTAAGTGGTGTATAGTCTATGTTTTAATGGTGTACTCCCTGGACATGGAGTATAGTGTTTGGATAGAGTCCACAGTATAGAGACAGTATAATATACAGATTGTGATCGTATGGTGTAGATTGAGTATGTCATGTAGTAGGTGTATAGTCCCATAATAGTCTCAGCAGTGAACTATACCCTCCCTCAGCTACACACTACTACACACTACTCTTACTACTATATACATCACTATATACTTCACTATACACACTACTATATCAACTACTATATATATACATCACTATATACACTACTATATACATCACTACATACACTACTATATACATCACTATATAGATCACTATATACTTCACTATACACACTACTATATCAACTACTATATATATACATCACTATATANACATCACTATATATATACATCACTATATACATCACTATATACACTACTATATACATCACTATATAGATCACTATATACTTCACTATACACACTACTACATCAACTACTATATATATACATCACTATATATATACATCACTATATACATCACTATATACACTACTATATACATCACTATATAGATCACTATATACTTCACTATACACACTACTACATCAACTACTATATATATACATCACTATATACATCACTATATACACTACTATATACATCACTATATAGATCACTATATACTTCACTATACACACTACTACATCAACTACTATATATATACATCACTATATACATCACTATATACACTACTATATACATCACTACATACACTACTATATACATCACTATATACATCACTATATACATCACTATGTACACTACTATATCAACTACTACATGTTGAGAAACAGGAGCCACGGCTCCATGTTACCCTGTGACTACAATCACGCACGTGACTGTGTTCATGTGAAGGCTCACCCAATATAAAAGGACAAGCTCCCGCTATTTTATAACACCACCAAAAACATATACACCATCAAAAGAAGGACATAACAAGGTGTTTCCCGAAACCAGACCCACCAATATAAATAGTGCAGAGGTACTGATGTTTACATAGGACCTGGACGGATTCTCCTCATTATCTAAATCACTATTATATACACAACCACTACATAATTCAACTATATACAACCACTACATAATTAACTATATACAAATCACTACATAATTAACTATATACAAATCACTACATAATTCAACTATATACATAACCACTACATAATTCAATTATATACACAACCACTACATAACTCAACTATATGCATAACCACTACATAACTCAACTATACAATTCACTACATAACTCAACTATATACATAACCACTACATATTTCAACTATATAAAACCAGCAAGTTATTTTTATCGTACGTTAAGATTTCATCTCTTAATTCTTTATTATGTACTTTCTCATATAGTATCAGACCATCTATTTCTAGACTTACAGTGTTTTTCAAAAGTATTCTAATCAGTACGTCAAAATGGTTCAAACCACAATAGGAAACTTAAACAAACCAAGAATTCAAAAAGTTAGTGATTCTAATTTTTAATAGAGACTTCACATAAACCGTTTATTGCGAAACTTTTGATCCGTATCAATTTTTAAGTAACAAGTCCGAAACTTTTTGAACAATTGGTTTGTTTAAGTTTCCTAATGTGGCTTGAACTATTTTGGTGCTCTGGTTTGAATAGTTTTAAAATACACTATATATTGTTGAATTCAAGGATTCAATACAAGCAGGTGTCTTGCATGCACATGGGCCTGCATACAGCAGAAACAATGAACAGGATTGTTAAAGAGAGGTTAAGCCTTGGCGAAGTCTCTTTGGGTGCTCGCCTAAGCTCTCGTTTAGCTCTAGTTTAATTTCTGGGCATTGTTTTGCAGAAGACAATGTTAGTAAGAATGGAGAAAGCTGGACCCTACAAGAAGGGACGAGAATATTAAGAGATGTTCGAAAACAGGTGTATTGAGATACAAGGATCTCGTGGTATAATGTTAGAAACTGATAAGAATATAAATGATTAAAAAGACCACTGAAATGCCACACTTAAGTGCGTTGTTTGGAAACTATCTAGATAACCCTTCCAGATTATGGGAGTGTATATTACAAACACTCAACATATATTCCATAAAATTATCTGATTTAATATCAAATTGATTTATTGTATTTAATTCTGCTTTTATGATTTTTAGTATGACTAAAAAAAGAAATATGCTTGCTAAAAGCAGGATTTGGAGTTTGTTTACTTTTTGTGATTTAGGTGGTTTTTCTTTGTTCTCTGAATATATCTTTTGACATATGTAACATTTCTATCTTAATATCAAAATTAAGATATCTGTTAGATCCACCATAAGTAGTGACCTACCTATTGAGGTATTTTAAGCCCTCACTGTCTAATCCTTTTCAATGTTTTAGTATACATATTGATATACAGGGATATGTAAGTTGTACCTTACAAGACCAAAGTCTTAGACCAGGTGCGCTCGCGACCTGCACATAGTGCACCTCTCAAACGCTTCCAACGCATCTACAAAGTACATCGACTCCGCGCATGCTAAGTACTCGTTGACAATCCTAACAATGGCCATATCAAGACTCTGAGGCCCAACATGCACGATGTTGGGACGGCGTTCATTGCTATTGGTCTCGTGCTAAGCGGCACTCCCTTTTTCTCTAAAAGTATATAAGTACCTCAGAATCCTCCCTCGGAGGAATCATTGGCAAATGAACATAGCAAACAGAGTACCTGACGAAACCGGAATCTAACACAGGATATTATACCACTATACACTATAGTCTTATGCTACTATACACTATAGTCTAATGCTACTAGACACTATAGTCTAATGCTACTGGACACTACAGTCTTATGCTACTAGACACTACTGTGTGCTGAGGAAGAGACCTGTGTGGATCTTCGGGGAAGACACGCAATGCTAAGATGGAGCATAAGGAATAAACCTTTCACCGAAATCGGTCCTCCTCTTCATTATAGGGTGCCGTTGAGTTTTCAGAATGAAGGATTACAAGGCAAGTTTTGATATAGTTTACCAGAATATGGAACTAGATCTACTAAACCTGAAATCTAGACAGACCCACTTCATCTAACTACTACCATATTTCAAAATACATAAAATTTAACAGATAATATAGTTTTAGTTCCCTTCTTGGGGAAGAAAAAATACTGTGATGTAACTCCACAAGGCCATGACTTTACTCTTTATACCAAGCCATAACGTTGTGAACTTTCATCACAATAGCAATGCAACGAACACAAGAACACATGCACCGATGGTATTCTTGGATCCGGCATTAACAAACGAAGGTATGGAGTCGGTGCTGGTCTGAGTCTTTGGAGAGTTCCGGTGGTTCTCAAACCTCAGCATGGAAGCAAATTTTCCTGACTCCTTATAGTTCGTTGAGCCGAAGTTCGTTGAGCCGAAGTTCTTCGAGTTGAAGTTAGTGGAGTTGAAGTTCGTTGAGTTCTTAAAACCCATTGAGTTCTTGAAGTCACTCATTAAGTTCTTGTTTGGACGTTCATTTCCTGGTAATTTTTTACCTTCATTTCCTGGTAATTTCTTCCCTTCATTTCCTGGTAATTTCTTCCCTTCATTTCCTGGTAATTTCTTACCTTCATTTCCTGGTAATTTCTTACCTTCATTTCCTGGTAATTTCTTACCGTGTGGCTCTTGTGACTCTCCATCCTTGGCTGGGACTTCATTGACTTCTTTCGGAGTCTTGTTCTTGGCTGCGGCTTTGTTTGTCTCGATAGGACTCTTGGCCATTTCAGTAATAGCTTTTGAAGGGAAGTTTTGGGCGTCGGCTTGGACCACTTGGGTGGGCTGGGCCTTGACCTCGGTGAGAGTTTCGGAAACCACACAGATGCCCGAAAAACTCAACGTAGTGGCCTTGGTCACTGTCACCGTGGATGGCTGGCACACCTTATCGCACACCGTGACTGTGACGGTGGTTTTGTCCGGACAGTACGTGACGTAATTGGTGTAAGTCTTCACCACAGTGGTTGTTGAGGTCTCACACTCGGTGCACACGGTAGCAGTGGATGTAGTTTTCCGTGTGACCGTTGAAGTTCTCCACCTCGAAGGCTTAGCGGGTTCATGTACTTCCTGGTGCTTCTCATTCGAGCCACCAGAACTGCCAGAACCACCAGATTTAACAGCACCTGATTTGGCAGGGCCCGATTTTGCAGGTCCTGAATTGTCAATAGAAATGTTGACGGAATTATCAATGTTAACATTGTTAAGCGAAACGTCAACCGAACCATCAACCGAATCGTTTTCACAATCTTCACAATCAATAGAGCCTTCCTTGTTTGACACAGGTTTAGCCGCGTTCTGTTTGGATCCACTGGGCTGTTTGAATTCACTCTGTTTGGAATCAGCTGGAATGTTGGATGCAGAATGTTCGGACCCACTTTCAGGACTCTTGGTTCCAGAATGCTTATCAGATGATTGGCCATGTTGGGTTCCAAGGTCAGGTTTGGAGGAGCCAGAAAACTCAGAACCACCAACCACATTCTCTGAACTGGGTGCTTTGCCCATAGACACACCTGTCTCACCATGTTCAGCTTGCACTCTTGAATCGTCTGCAATGTTTGAACTAACAGACTCTTTGGGTGATTTAGGAGACCTAGAAGAGTCTGTGTCAGGACCTGATCCAGGAGAGCCAGGGCCAGACTTAGGACCTGATCCAGGACCAGCCCTATGAGAACCGGACGAATGCGAGTTTTCAATATTCAACTCGTATTCAGAACTGGAACCGGAACTTGAAACATTGATGTTGAGTTCAGAACCAGGACTTGCGTCATCGGCCTCAGGTTTTCTTGAAGAGTCTGACTTTTTCAAAGGTCCAGCAACTGCTGAAGAAACAGACTCACTTGAAACAAACTCGCCTGAAGATGTGATGCTGGACACGGAAGTGGGGACTGAGAATTTAGTCACTCCATGCTTGTCAGCAGCAACACCAGCCTTTCCAAACTTGGGATGAAGTTGCTCTTTGGAAGCCGAATGAGCTGGTGCTCTCGAGACCGACGAGCTGGAAGAATCCGCCCCTAACAAAGCAGAGACTTTCTTCTCTGAATTAGCACCTGGCACATCCAACTGAGACGATTCAGACGCTTCCGTCTTTCCACTAGAACCGTTCTTCTTTCCACCAGAACCTTCAGTTCCTTCCGAATTAGAGGTAGTATCCTTCTTCAACGGTTTAGAGGCTTTATGATTCTTGTTGGTGGCTTCAGACAGCACTGAAGACTTATCATCAGCCACTTTAGCACCAGACGAATTGGAGGCAATAGACGTTTTAGGCTCCTTGACAACTGGCGGCTTGGACAATTGTGATTCAGAACCAGGCAAGTCTTCCGAGTCTTCCATATCCATTTCCAAATCCTCTGAACCTCCGGTATAGTCTGACTGGTCTATGTTGTGGTCCAAGTCTTTGTTCGCGTCACTTTTTTGTGTTGCGATGTTAATGGAAGTAACTGGATCAGAGGGTTTTGACGAGCTAGAAACAGACTTTTGGGAGCTGGAAACAGAAGACTGTGAACTGGAAGACTCAGATGTGGCAGAATCAGAGGATTGTGGGAACTTCTGCAAGACAGAAGATTCCATAGCTTCTGATTTTGAAGCAGAAGTTGATTCAGAGGTCTCTGACAGTTTTGAAGGTCTCGAAGGCTTTACACTGGAACCATCCGATTTTGCCTTTCTGAAACCACCGGCCACACTAGAGGACTCTAGAGAGGCACTGGGGGAAACCGGATTGGAGTCGGTGATAACCATTGGCCCGGCTAGAACGCTAGTCACGCTAGCTCTGGAAGATTCAGACTTTTTTGGAGCTACCAAAGCTTGTGATATACCTGTTTTACGAGGCTTGGATTTTCCAGCTTTCCTGACCACAACCTTGGATTCCGAAGATTCGGACACTTCTGAGATCGAAGAAGACACTCTGGATACAGACAATCCTGGATCCAGTTCCGAAGAGCTCGATTGTTCAGCCAGACTGGACCTTTCAGGCTTCGAAATTCCAAACCTCGACTGCTGTGAGCTGTAGGAAGCAGAACTAACTTGTGAAGACTCATGGTCGTCTGTACTGCTTGGAACAGAATGTTTATGACCACCTAACTTCCCAGAGACCGATGCTGCTGGATCATTATTCAAGTTCACCGGAGCAAGTTGAGCTGCTGCAGTTACATGTGGAGGAATTTCCAAAGACACAGACAATTTCGAGGACGCACTCGCTTCAGAAGCAGACTGTACTGAAGAAGCAGACTGTACTGAAGAGATATCACTAGATGACTCGGAAATTGAGACTCTAGAAGATCTTCCTGCAACAGACGAACTAGACCTGTCTGAAGATGCAGAGGAAGTTGCTAATGAGGATTCAGAAAGTCCTGCTAGATTAGGAGCAATTGAGATATAGGAACCTGCAAAACTTGAGCTCGAAGGCTTGGAGCTTACAGCAACAGATGACGTGGCAGGTTTGACCACAACATTCTTGTTTGCTTGAGCCAAAGAAATAGACACAATGGACTTGTAACTGGACACAATAGACTCGGAGCTAGAAGCGAGTGACTCGGATCTCACATTAGCCATAATGGACATTGATGTGGAATCTGAAGAGATGGCAGAATCTGAAGATGATTCTGAGGTCTCAGATACACTTGATACTGTTGCTTCAGAAGAAGAAGAAGCTCTGGAATATTGAAATATGCTCAAAGGTCCTGAACGACTCACCATAGTAGAAACAGAGGCATCAGACTGACTCGTAACAGACGATCCAACTGGTACACTAGAAGATCCAGAAACCGACACATCTGAAGACGATTCGGACACAGATACACTTGCACTATAAGGTCTGGAAGCACTGGAAGCACTGGACCAGTCATTGGAAGATTCTGATGTGCTCATCACAGAACCAGAAGCTTTAGATATGCTGAACACCGAGGAAGAAGCACTTGACGCTTTTGGAGCTGGATGAGCAGCCATATTCAAAGATGAAGCATGGACTGATACTGTAGAAACATTAGAACTGCTCGAGACAGAAGCTCCAGAGTAAGAATCCGAGGCTTCAGAAGACACCAAAGACTGAGAAGACACAACTGAAGACACTGAAGACACAACTGAAGATCCTGAAGTGACTGAAACCGAGTGGTGAGAAGAGGAGGCTTTCAGGACAGAGGGTTCAGAGTTCGAAGAAATGCTCGAGGAATCGGTGGAGATTGGCATGCTCGAGGACTGAGATCCTGGCATGCTTGAAACAGACACCGACCCATCAGAACTGCTTGAGCTGAACACACCCATAATGGACACCGAAGCACTTGGAATCGTTGACACCGAAGCACTAGAGATTAATGAAACAGGCACGGATATGGAATCAGAAGTTCCTGACACCGGAGCACCAGGATTGCTAACAGAAACACTGGAAGAGAGGGGAGGTACCGAACTTGCGGAGCTGACAATTGCAGATCCAGATGAAGCAAATGAAACATATGGATCCGATGAAACAGATGGAACTCTGGCTATGTTCAAAACAGAAACATTTGGATCTGGCAAGGAACTGGAACTACCCACATTTGAAACTGGATCACTGGAGCTCACGCCAGAAATGATAGACACACTGTAGCTCTGAGCAACGGGAATAGGGGCAACTGTGACCGAGGTTGTGTTCGAGAACGAAGATCCAGATGACCATTGTAGGCTTGAGTCAGACGAACTGGCAGACACAGAGGACACTGTTAAGCTCGGGAAGCTCGAAACTGACAACCTAGGGAAGCTAGAAACCTGTCTCACGTTGGAAGCACTGGAAGCACTTGGCACCGAAGTGTCTGAAGAACTCAAACGACCCCTCAAAGGTACAGCAGGAACATGCGAGCTTGCTAAAGAAACTGAAGCTGAAGCAACTGAAGGTGAAGACACTGAAGCTGAAGACACTGATGATACACCTGAAGAAACCAAAGACGCTCCAGCTGAAACCCCACCGGCCATTATCGAGACAGGGAATGGCATACTCAAGACAGAGAGGCTCGGAGCACTGGAACCCAAAGAGCTTGAGCTACCAGAAAATGAGGCTAACGAAATGGAACCACTAGTCACATTTGGAATGGACGACTGCGACACAGACTGAGACTGGGAAGACTGTGGAACAGAAGACTGTTGAACAGAAGACTGTGGAACAGAAGACTGTTGAACAGAAGACTGTGGAACAGAAGACTGTT